>RQTK01000998.1:57760-73601 GCA_003991915.1 Elysia chlorotica | reverse complement strand
TCAGAATAGAGTGCGCTCCCCCTGGTTAGGACAATGCGTCAGAATAGAGTGCGCTCCCCCTGGTTAGGTCACGGCATCAGAACAGCGCAACCCCCCTCCCTCCATAGCGAAAACTTAGACGATCGGTAAGGGAATCTACATCGGCGCCCAATCATGGCTCATTCCTAAACTCACGGAACCAATGACGATCAGAACGTGAGAAAACTCTATACCTGAGAAGTCAGGGTCCCAAATATGTACGCTTAGCTCTATGCCTAAGGGACTTTGTTGTGTAATCGATTCTCGCCGTTAGGCCCGCACGATCATCAATGTAAGCAGTTCCAGTAGCCCAGCCATCACGGTCATAGCGGCTGCAGCCATGGTCATAGTGTGACTGATGACCCAGAGAGACACTTGTGGTTATTTCCGGGCTCTCATGAGACAGTTATATTTGGTTAACTGTATCATTATTGTTCGCTTGTCCATCGCCTCGCACTGGTATAGTCAAACAATTTCCCTGAACGCTGGCTAAACACTGACGATATCAACTGGCACAAGTCCCACAGGAGGACGGCGATAGAAACAGCACGCAGGCTTCTATCTAATACCAGGTAATGGAAATAGGGTGTTTGTGTTGATAACCCAATACTGTCATAGCTTTACTCAATGAAATTAATATCTTACCCTATAATTACTTACTCCTCACACTATGGCCAACGCCACAGAATGGAAGAGTTGAGTTAAACTCACATCTCACAGAGAGAACGCTTTCTTGGTATCGATGAAATATATAAGAAGAAGCAAACTCTGAATATGGCTTACGGCTGACATAAAAGATAACAAGACAAGAAACAAAAAATATAATGATTTCGGCTGGGATTGAATCCGAGCCCTCTATACGAGTTCACATCGTGTTGCCAACAAGACAGTAAGGTGTGTTGGCCTCAATGTATTAGTGAAAGTGTCTATGCACAAGCAAACTTCCTTTTGTAAATCTGAAATGAGTGTAGAGACATTGTCCAATAGCTATGAATTATCACAGCAAAGGGAACAAAAGGGAATTTATGATTGTACTAAGTAATATGAGCTAAATTTTAGAAGAGTTTTAGGAAAAGAGGTATCAGAAATCAGACCATCACGAGACTGAAAGTCAGGACCAAAGACTAAAAGACTAGAATACACCATCATCATGAGCAGAGATACCCGCACCCTTTATATGATCGATATAAGAAAACAATTGGAATTAACTTAGAGAGAAGAGAAGTGGTGTTTTTGTTTTGTTTATACATAAATCGAAATCAAATTCAAATTTCATTGTGATTATGACTAAGAAGTAAATTTGTGTGGTTTCAGGTAAAAAGAAACACTGTCCTATTTTTGTATTTACGAATGGCCAAATATTAGGCTCATTCATAAACCAGGTTCTCTTTCTTAACGCCCCCGTCAGCAGCTGTGCTATACTGCGGATGGGACCCAGAGCGGAGTACCCGGGACTTCATGGGTCACGTGGTACCCACACCGACCCAGCCAGGTAGGACCCGACGGCCTGCGCAGGCTCGACCTGACACCTGACCCCTGACCCCCGGCATCGAAAACAGATTCTCCGACCCCAGAACTCCCTCGCCCCTCAGTTCTCTTGTAGGAATAAAGCCATCGGAGAATAGATTTTTCCCAAATGCTGTTCAAACAAAACCTCATTTTCCTGATAATGCCAGAGAAAATTAACTAAATAATGTTTATGGTTAAAAGATATACTTCCTTCCATGAATGGTATTTGGTATATTGTGTACTAGAATCTCCAAACTCTTTTTTCAAAATATTACAGCTATTCAACGCATATCTCATGTTGTCATTGTTTTTCAACACCTGAAATAAAACGACTCAATTTTTTAAGATTCTTTTAGTATACAAACGTGGTTAGTTCCATGTGCCGAAAACTGGAAAAGTTCCCCCACAGTCATCTCGTTGGTTCTATGTCAATGTGGGTCACATTCTCGCTCTCGCTATCTTCTCTTTCTTCTTTTTTTTCTTTTCTTTATTCTTGTTGTTGTTGTTGTTGTTGTTGTTGTTGTTGTTGTTGTTGTTGTTGTTGTTTTTCTTCATCTTCTTACTCTTCTTGTCCTTTTCTCCTTCTTCTTTTCTTCGTCTTTGCCACATCCAAGGTATCCACTTGTTTGGGTAAGTTTGTGTTTCTCCTTCCTTCTATCCGACTCCCCTCTTTCTTTCCCTCTTCCACATTGTCTACTTACCTGCCATATCTAAGACCTTCTCTTGATCCGTCTATCACTGGAATTTCATTTATCTAAAAACCATAAGACTCGAGGTGCCTTTTTACCCCTCTTTTGATTTGTAGAGGAATGGCGCCTACCCTGTCTCTTTTGTGTTCAGACAAGAGAGTTTCGCCTCTGTCATCGCTCACCTAAAAAGCTTTACTGTTTATAATACGATTGTCTCTGGCCCATGCTAGCTCTTGTCGACGGTGTAAAGGCCAAAGGACCTGTCTGGCGTGTTTAATGTTAAGGTGGTTCTATGTTCTGGCCTTTTTTCTTTTACTCTATTAGTGCTTTTGTCTCTGTCTGATTTTGGGCAGTGTCTTTAGTTGTTTGTGTTTCTATTAATATTTTTTCATGTGAGCCTCACCCAAAATACTATCCGCTTCTCTCTCCCTCCCAACCTCTATGTCTATCTCACTCCCCCCCCCTCTCTCTCTCTCTCTCTCTCTCTCTCCCCTGTAACTGGTTGGGTCGGTGTCAGTATAATGTGACCAGCTGAGACAGGAGTCATGGTATCTCCGCCCTGTCTCGTGTGTGGCAGCACATAAAATTGTCAGACGTCAGCCTTGGTGCCTATCCACAATATAGCCGATGTAGTGCTACAGTTAAAACCAACTCAACCCAACTCAGCTCTGCTCGTATTATTGTGCATTCTCCATCTGGTCTCTAGAATTATCTACTCTGTGACGTTTTGAACCAGTTATCAACTTTCAGCTCTATCTCTGAATCTATTTGCAGCGCCTTATTGTATATCTTTTATTCAATCCAGTTATAACCCCATCTTGTTAATCAAGTGTCGACGAATACTGATGCTTGTCTATACTTTCATTTTTACTTACCTTCATTTATCGATCTATCTATCTATCTATCTATCTATCTATCTATCTATCTATCTATCTATCTATCTATCTATCTATCTATCTATCTATCTATCTATCTATCAATGACTATCTATGTATGTATGTATGTATGTATGTATGTATGTATGTATGTATCTATCTATCTATCTATCTATCTATGTATGTATCTGTTCGTCTAGATGAGAACTGGCTCAAGTGGTAGAGCGTTGGTCTTTTAGATCAGAATGTCCACGGTTCGAATTTATCGGCTGACACAGGAGTCATGGTATGCCCGCCCTGTCTCGTGTGTGGCAGCACATAAAATTGTCAGACGTCAGCCTTGGTGCCTATCCACAATATAGCCGATGTAGTGCTACAGTTGGACGTTAAAACCAACTCAACTCAACTCATATCTGCTGGTCTTATTGTTATTTCTGTATCTCGTCTCTAGAATTATCTACTCTGTTTGTGACTTTTTGAACCAGTTATCAACTTTCAGCTCTATCTCTGCATCTACTTGCAGCGCATAGAACAATTGTATATCTTTCATTCAATCCAGTGGGGGGCGCGGTGGTCTTGGGGTAGAACATCGGCTTCCGACGCCAAAGGTCCGGAGTTCGAATCCTGGCTGGTGCGTTCTCTATTGGTTGAGTCGGTGTCAGTATAATGTGACCGGCTGAGACAGGAGTAATGGTAACCCGCCCTGTCTCATGTGTGGCAGCACATAAAATTGTCAGACGTTCGTCTTGGGGCCCGTCCACAAAATAGCCTATATAGTGCTGCTGTTGGACGTTAAACCAACCCAACCAACCAACCCAACCAACCATTCAATCCAGCTATAACTCCATCTCGTTCACCAAGTGTCGGAAAATCCTAATGCTTGTCTATAGTTTCATTTTTACTTAACTTAATGTATCTATTTATTTATCTATCTATCTATCTATCTATCTATCTATCTATCTATCTATCTATCTATCTATCTATCTATCTATCTATCTATCTATCTATCTATCTATCTATCTATCTATCTATCTATCTATCTATCTATCTATCTATCTATCTATCTACCTATCTTACTACTTTATGTTGCACCAGAGGGCCAGACAAACTTATGAGACGGTGTCAAACAAAGATGGGATCAATTTCGGCAGACATCAAAGCCGCCCCAGACCTGTGTTTGTATTGGTTTTCCCCAGGTTTGCCAACTTTGGCCGGGTGAGCGAGAGACGGGGGAGAAGAAAGTTGTTAACCTCAGCAGACTACAAGTCTGGGGTGAAATGGGTTCTCCAATCTTTTCCACTTTGCAGTCTTAGTTTTTTTTTCAGTGACCTCTTTTTCCCCATGTTTTGAAATTCTCCGACACTCCACCACATTTTGTTTGACTTCACAAACCTCACTTACTTCCCATTTCTATGTCTGTCTGCCTGCTTGTCTGTCTGTCTGCCTCGCTCTATATTTCTGTCTGTCTGTTTGTTCGTCATCCTGACGAACCGCCTGTCTGTCTACTTGTATTTACTGCTGCTGTCGCGTCTGTTTGCCTTATTTCTGTTTGTTTAAGATATGCTACCCTGCCCTCTTTCTCCATTTCTCATATTTTCTTCCGTCTCTCTCTCTCTTTATATCTCTCCTTCTTTTCCCCCTCCCTCTTCAACCCTCTGTCTCCGCCAATCCATTTACATTTCATATTCTCTTGAAATCATCTCAAATGCCTCCCTACTTCTCTCTCTTTTTCTCTCGCTCCCCGTTTTCCTCCCTCTCTCTCATACACACGCACACCTCTCCCCCCCCCCCCCCCCCCCCCCCCCCTTTCCCTCACACACCCCACACACACACACACCTTTCCCACCGATCCGTTGTTCCGCACATCTGTGGGATCGGATTTCACGTAAGCAGGCAGTAACAGTAAACATCCACAATTAGTCCAGAGATGAAAGTTTTGATTGAAGGAAGCGGTAATAGTTCCTTGTTTACCTTGGCGCCGACACTTAGCCAATGTATCCCTCCGCCAAAAGTTCATGTATTGAATCATCACCAACGGAAAGTTGTGGTAATGCCTACAGCAAGTTGGTTTCTTTTCATCTTGAAGGTTGCGCTGTGTACATAGAACATCACTGTCCGTGCCAAAGTCTTGCACTCTGCATAATTATAAGAAACTAAGCTGGGAAAAGACATTTTTGTAGGATAAGACATCTTTGTAGCATAAGATATCTGTGTAGGAGAATGGTAAAGCTTTGTAGCATAGGTTCCAAACGCAGTGTATCAACATATTTCGGGAGACATTAAGACTTTCCCTCCGTTACCATCGATATGTGGATACCATTAACACTAAGTTTTCCTTTTTTCCCATTTTTTTGCATATTTAGGCTATACACAATCTCCACTGCCACTACATGTACACACAAGTAGCCTGTTATTTTTTATTGTTAAAGATAAGAGAAGATGATTTTAAAGTTATTGCTTTTAAAGTTCATTTGATGATGAAGCAAATTGTTTTAGTGACGGAGTGAAGTAAGAGACCAAGACTCTTTGGGTATCAATTGACTGAACAAACAGCGCCGGCGATGTCCTGTATTGTTCTGATAAAGTAACAGATGTTGAACAAGCCGTATATAAATACAGATTTTGTCTCGGGCTTGTTCCATGCGCTATGCCCGACTTATTATTGAGCTGCATACTTTTTATTTATTTTATTTTTGTCGGGGATCGAACCAGAGTGGTTTGATCAGAAGTCGCCCGCCCTACCGTTCAACCACCATAATTATTCCACTGTAAAGCAGGAAGGCGGCCAACCTCCACAGACAGAGATTATGCTGTTGTTCTTTTAGCCCCGCCCTGCAAAATTATTCCATAGCAAAAACAAAATAAAAAAGCAACCCAAAACAAAACAAACAACCACCAACCAAATCAAAATCGAACAAAAATGTACAGTAACAAGCAGTCTGTCTACCAACATCCATACAAAATCCACTTTGACATTATCTCATACATTTGCGAAAAACACAAACACGCAACTCTTTCTCAACTCAGCTCTGCGCGTCTTCTTCTTCTTTCTCTATCTCGTCTCTAGAATTATCTATTCCCCAATATGTGTTAACTTGAGAGACAGAAAGTATTGCACATCAGACTGACTGATGTAAGATGAACACGACACCGACCATTACCCCTCTCTCGGTACTATTCCCTTCCACCCGCTATTTCTCTATATTTTTTGTTTTTGCTTCAGACCTCAATAACTGTCACTCATCGGTCTGCTAGTGGCGTTCTTATTCCAATTTCTCTTCGGCTGGGATTTTTATCTATTTTTGTCTCTATCAGATTGCTACATACTGTCTCTCTCTCTGCCTCTGTTTTGTTTCTTACTCTTTCTTCTCTTCCTGCCTCTGTTTGAATCTCTATTTCTCCCTCTTTCTGTTTGTCTATCTGTCTGTTGGACTCTCTCTCTCTCTCTCTCTCTCTCTCTCTCTCTCTCATTCTCGCCTTCTACACTTCTCTGTCTTTCTATAAATAAGTATCTATCCATATCTATCCATCCATCAATCCACCCAACTACCTATCTATTTATCTGCTTCTGCTTCACTCTATACCTACACCCAACATATATCCCGTCTGCCCCCTAATTCTTCCAGTCCTACCTCCTATCATCGTCTCCGTGCCCGCATCCCGCCCCCGCGCTGGTTCCCCAGTCCCGACCTGCGCAGACCAGACAATTATCGGGGCATCACCGCCCAGACTCAATCACCGCCCAGACCAGACTCAATCGGCGCCAGGACTCAATCGCCCGTCTGTTTAACGACACAGGACGGAGAAACGCCATCAGGGTTTTAATGGACACATTTCCGCAGCCACCCACCTACAGAATTATTAATGTGCCGGCTATGATATCGACAATTATTCCCACGCGGTTTCCAAATGTATCTCTGGATTAGGTGCGTCCAGGGGTAAACCAAAGGCAAAGTCCTTGGGATGTTGTGTTTGTTTTTGTACGCGGGGAGGGGAGGTGGAGGGGGAGGTGGAGGGGGTGGCATCAACTAAGTCGATCCAAGGCCGATAAATCAGACGCTTGCATGGAACGGTCTCATCAGACGGCAAGGTCCAGACAATGAAGTCATTACTGTCTCTCTACTACCCAGGCTAGGCTGGGGATGGTTTCAGGAGAAATGGCTGGTTCGCACTAACCTACACTAGAAATAGGAAAAGCAGAGCGTGGACAGTCCGATAAAATTGCCAGATTGTTCACGTTTTGCTTTCCCTCCTTTTCAACTGATTAGTTGAAGTGTCAACTAGACCAGTGCAATTTTCAACAAAAGAAACAACAGTTTCGATCAAAACAAAATTATTTATGGTTATATATACACGAATAAATAAAACCACAATGTCAAACTTTAGATGCCGTAGACGTGTTTTAACAGAAATAAACCCAAAATCATATGTAAATGAAATGAAGAGTAAATGGGCAAAAGGAATATTGAAGATTTGTTTTTTTTCAGAGTACATAGTTATCAGGAAAATGTTATGAAAAATGTTTTTACTAGAAACCATCTATGAAAAACGAATCAGAGTGCGCAGTACATGTACGCAATTCAGTTCTAGTGTTGCTAACGAGCTTTTTTTTTATACAAGATATAGACCTGACTCGTGAATCATCGCAATGTACTCTTAAGATTCTTAGAACGATTAGTTCCAGAGGAAAAAGATGCATCATCATTGCTAAGGATGTAATTGTCCACGTTTTTACAAATATGGCGAGCTGGTTCAATGATGGATGCTCGAATCTCTAGTCCGCAAGTCGGGGTTCGAAATCCAATTACCTGTTGCGATGTTAACATGTTGAGGAACTTATAATGCATAATTTTTGTTTTCAGCCAAACACTTCCGTTTAAAAAAGGCATGCCCTGAAACACTGTGAACGTTTTATTAGTACAGTGTAGTACTGGGATGATGATGATGATGATGATGATGATGATGATGATGATGATGATGATGATGATGATGATGATGATGGGGATGATGATTACGATGGTAAAGATTCTTTTTTCTTTCTCTCTTTACCTCGTTGTTTTCTTTTATCTTTTTGTGTCTCTCTCTCTTCCTCTATCTATCGGTTTCTCACCCATTCATCATTTCCGCCTGTTCCTAAAGGTTTCTATTATGCCACAATCATAGGAACTCACGCACACCGTAGTAAAAAATCTGACGTGTAGTCTTTTGACTGTAAGCTCATCAAGCAACATAAAATTAAGTTCAAAGATGTACGAGTTCGATACATTTTCCAGTAAAAAAGAGCGCTTTTGTGCTAATCTTTACCGCGGACGTTTAAAAAAATCTGTAACAAAGAGGGGTAGAAAAATAGGTACACAAATAAAAGAGAAAGCGAAAGAAAGGGGGAAAAAAGAGTAAGGAGAAGCGAGAAAGTGAGAGAAAGAGAGAGCAACAGAGATAGAGAGGTCGAGAGAGAAAGAGAGAGAGAGAGAGAGAGAGAGAAAGAGACCAGATTTGATGGAACTACCGTGGGGATGTATGTGGTTCAGTGACGTTAAAAAGCCTTGAATCAAACTTGGAAAGCTTTTCAGTACCCAAAAGGTAACATACGTGCTTTTTATTCAACGCATTTAATTTTGCTATAAAATTCTGTCTTTTGCTGGGTTTTTTTTATAAAAGTCATTTGAAATTATTTTTATAAATTTTAAAATTACGCAGAATTTTATATTGCACCAACATTTTCTAATTGTTTTTTAAAAATTGGGGGATTGAATAACAATTTCCAAATTCGCTTTTTCCACACTACCAACAATAGTTTAGGGGGAGAATGATTGAAAATGAACGGTAGATTTGACATAGCAAATATTTTTCTCACAGATCTAATTTTCTGTAAACCATACTCTTTCTCCTTCTATCTTTTTTTCTTCTTTGACGCTTGCTTAGTGAAGTTAAGAAGTGTATTATCAAACTTGGAAAGCTTTTCCGTACCCAAAAGCTAACACACGTGTTTTAAAAAAAAAATTAAACGCGTTTAATGTTGTAATCAAATTCTATGTATTTTTTAAGCCATTTTAAATTATGTTTGTAAATCTTTAAAGAATAATGAATACATGTTAACAAACGGGCTAAAATTACGCTATAGTTACATCATAATTTTCTAATTGTTTATTAAAAATCGGCGATTCAGTAGCAATTTCTGAATTTACTTTTTTCACACTTCCAACAATAGTTTAGGGGAGGGGGGGGTGATTAAAAATTCAAGATAGATTTGGCATAGCAAATATTTTTCTGAGGGATCTAGTTTTCTGTAAACCCTGTTCTCTTTTCTTCTGTTTTTTTTTTTCCATCTTACTCGCCATCCTGTGCCGCTCTTCTATCTACCCCCCCCCCCAATCCTTTTTCCCCTCCTCCTTCTTGTCCTTCTCTTTTTCGTACTCTTTTCCTACCATAGATTGTGATCATGATGATATTGATTATCCGCTTATCACCATCGTCAGTAAACGTACCTTCCCCTCAGCCCGCTGGTTGTCTCCACCTCTGGCCACCAGGCAGATAATTCAGTTCTGGCTACCACTGTACCAGACAGACAGTCCAGATCTGACCACCAGACAGACAGTAGACAGTACAGTCCTATCACCAGCGGACTCCTAGACTGGCCCAGACTGGCCCTGACATGACAGCTACCACTGGGTTATGCAAGTTGTGTGAATAGCCTCCCTTGCGCGTCCTGACTGACGGTTCGGTTGTCTCACACTCTACCATGCCCCCCTATCTTTGTCTAAGAATCTGTGGTTCTACATCCGTCAAATGTTAAGTTAAAGATATCTTTTGTCCCTGTTTTTGTTTGTGTTTGTGTGTCTGTCCTTGTCTCTATCTCTGTCTCTCTGTCTCTCTGTCTCTATCTCTGTCTCCCTGTCTCTTATATGTCTATCTCTCCTCTCCCCTTGCCCATGACCCTCTCTGGTCATCGGTCAGTAAGACTGGACAGAATGATGCGCAGTGCTGGCTGTGAGAGAGCAAAAAAAACAACAAGACACACAATGGGCGATGCTAGAGAATCCTCTAACAATTCAATGTGGACTTTTTCCTATTCTCTTTGAACGTGTGTAGAATGTGATGGATTTGAGACGGATGCTGGGAAGCAATGAGTATTGTGTATATAATATATTATAACATATTATGTAATATTTAAGTTAATAACTTTAAATTAAATGAACTTTCAAATATTGAAACATGTTTAGCTGATTATAACTATTTCAAATTTCAAAAATAGATCCCAGGATCTCTATCTCTGTCTCCCTGTCTCTGTCTCTCTCTCTCTGTCTGTCTCTCTGTCTGTCTGTCGGTCTCTCTCTGTCTGTCTCTCTCTGTCTGTCTGTCTGTCTCTCTCTCTCTCTCGCTCTCTCTCTCTCTCTCTCTCTCTCTCTCTCGCTCTCTCTAGAATTTCGCTTTGCAAATTATGGAACACAATGACAGTTTCAGCGAGTATCTATGTAATACAACCAGACTGCATCCTTTATGCATTTGTGTCCAACTAAAATGATGAAAACAAGTAACCATTCCGATATTGCTTTTTGTTGTCGTTTTCATGGTGGATAACACAGATGTCTCTTCAACCCTTCTAAAAGTAACACTTTGTCAAAGAGAGAAACTCAAACTGAGACATCTGTGAAAGAAGTGATAGTCGCGACCTTGGTTTTATGTACTATTCAAGGCATCTCAGTACCCTAATGCACTTTGGTTGGTTTCCTAGAGGCGATTTTACCATAGTTACTTTGGAAAAACAAGGACGTTTAAGAAAAAAACAAACAATAACACAGAAGTGAGTCTTATGCAAATCAATAAAACTAGTCACGCTTCTTTCATTTGGGAAAAAAAACCAAAACGATAAGCACCTGTACGGTTTTGTTTACGTTTTTCTGGACACCTGATGGTGTTGAAATAAAAACCGTCGACAGTTGAGCTCTCAGGAGAGCGCTGTAGTAAACATAAAAAAGCGCAGCCAGGGCTCATAGGTAGACAATGGGCGTCTCTGGGTTCGCACCCCGTTCAGCAGACCGTTGCTTGATGGTGCCTAGTCTGAACCAACAGTGGGTTTTAGTGAATGGCCTATAGTTTTAGTGAATGACCTATAGTTTTAGTGAATGGCCTATAGTTTTAGTGAATGGCCTATAGTTTTAGTGAATGGTCTATAGTTTTAGTGAATGGCCTATAGTTTTAGTGAATGGTCTATAGTTTTAGTGAATGGCCTATAGTTTTAGTGAATGACCTATATATTTTGCTCGCGGTTGACCAATAGTTTTAGTGAATGACCTATATATTTTGCTCGCGGTTGATAGTTTTAGTGAATGGTTAATAGTTGTAGTGAATGGTCTATAGTTTTAGTGAATGGCCTATAGTTTTAGTGAATGGTCTATAGTTTTAGTGAATGGTTAATAGTTTTAGTGAATGGTCAATAGTTTTAGTGAATGGCCAATAGTTTTAGTGAATGACCTATAGTTTTAGTGAATGGCCCATAGTTTTAGCGAATGGCCTATAGTTTTAGTGAATGGCCTATAGTTTTGGTGAATGGGCTATAGTTTTAGTGAATGGCCTATAGTTTTAGTGAATGGCCTATGGTTTTAGTGAATGGCTAATAGTTTTAGTGAATGGCCTATGGTTTTAGTGAATGGCCTATAGTTTTAGTGAATGGCCTATAGTTTTAGTGAATGACCTATAGTTTTAGTGAATGACCTATATATTTTGCTCGCGGTTGACCTTCTGGAAGGGTAACATGGACCGTTCCTAATATCTGCTAAGACTGCGTAAAAAATTCTCATATACATTAAGATAAGTATCTTCATCATTCCCAAATCTCTGCCAAACTGTCCTCATTGCGCGACATGGTAATAATTGTGAACATTATTGAAAGGTTTCACATCAAATAAAGGGATTTAAATGGTTTTTGTGCTTTGATTACATAGTTTTAGTGTTGCAGAAGAAATAATTTAAAGAGTTTTCCTTAATTTTTTCCAATATAACAATTTAATAAAGCTGTGTGAATTTATTATGTATGTAAATATATCTAAATAATCACAATATTTATCATAAGTTTGTATTGATATTGGACTAATTACTTTCCTGATAGGAAAAGTAACATGCAAAAAAATAACTTGGAAGTAAAGGAAGGAGACAAAGAAAACCGAAAGGAGAAAAAAAAAAAGAAAAAGCTGAAGAGAGGCAGAGAGAGAGACAGAGAGACAGAGAGAGACAGTGGGGGAGGGTGGTGTAGATAATTAAATACATGGAAAGGTATAGAAATGACGATGATGTGTTTATGGTGAAACTATTCAGGTGTAAGAGGGATGGCAGATAAGGAGAGGGAGGGGGGGGAGATAGATAGAGAGAAAGAGAAAAAAGACAGAGAGAGGGACAGAGTGTCAAGGTGGGTACGTAAAAAAAAAGAAGTATATGTATATGAGGTAAATTAGATGCCAAACATTTGATATAAAAGCGGAGAACGAACTGCACATGGAAAGAGATGTTGATATGTAGTCAGGCTACATAAACGAAAAAGGAACAATTGAATAATGTGTTATAAAAATTGTTACCTCCCTGAATAATCTCTTCCCCGCTCCTCCACAACACACACACCGAAGCATGATAATGTTTACCGTGTGACTGTGAGCTAAAGAGTTGTGGGTGGCCATCATAATCAACACCACGATACATCTGGTACCACGGTGTTTGTGTTCATACGGGTCTTACAAAGACCGACAAAATAACTGTCTATAGAACATTACCGTGCCGCCTGGTTATAGTTTAATTGATTCCAGGATGTCGATATTCTTGAAAATAACTCGTTAACAGATTAATATTGATGATACTTATTAAAGGGAAGGTTATGTTTCTGTGTAGTAAAGTAAACATCGACAATTTTCTCGTCGCAGTCGGGAAAAAATATAATTGCTCTAAATACACTCAATCTGAGAACAGGCCTCAGCAGTCCATTAAAAAAAAAGCCCAGCGATACAATCAAGTATATCCATAGCAAGAGCAACAACCCCCCGAACACGATGAGAAACCTATCCAAAGGGATTGAAACACGCCTGAAAACAATTCAACGAACGCGCGAAACCCTATAACTCAGTAGTGAATGGCCACAAAAAGATACTTCAACATGTGGAGACAGGAACAGTGCACATACCAGCTACCACCAAAGTGAGGAGCGACACTAGTACGGACACCGGCACGGCGCCTCTCGAAACACTGGAAGAAGTGTTACATCGTGCTGACTCAGAACTTTTATAGATGGACCATAACTGGAAAAAAAAAGTAATAGATCAGCCTAGAGAGGTACAACAACGGTATGTGATTATTTAGTGCTATCTAATTTAAAAACAACAACAATAACAACAACAGCAACAACTACAACAACAACAACAACAACAACAACAACAACAACAACAACAACAACAACAACAACAACAACAACAACAATAAAAAAGACAGAGAGAGGGACAGAGTGTCAAGGTGGGTAAGTAAAAAGAAAAGAAGTATATGTATATGAGGTAAATTATATTACATTTTATATGAAAGCGGAGAACGAACTGTACAAAGAAAGAGATGTTGATATGTAGTCAGGCTACATAGACTAGGCGCAAAACCAAATCATTTATGAGGATTAACATATAATAGAGGGCAAAACTAGGCTTCTGGTGGAGAAAGTAGGCAAACTACAGACAAATTATAAAAAAGAGAAAATAAAAGAGGAACAAATGTATAATGTGTTATAAAAATTGTTACCTCCCTGAATAATCTCTTCCCCGCTCCTCCACAACACACACACCGAAGCATGATAATGTTTACCGTGTGACTGTGAGCTAAAGAGTTTTAGGGTGGCCATCATAATCAACGACACGATATATCTGGTTCCACGGTCTGTTTGTTTTCATACGGGTATCACAAAGACCGACGAAAATAACTGTCTATAGAAAATATTATTACCGAGCTGCCTGGTCATACTTTAATTGATTCCAGGATGTCGATATTCTTGAAAATAACACGTTAACAGATTAATATAGATGTTAATTATTAAAGGGAAGGTTATGTTTCTGTGTAGTAAAGCAAACATCGACAATATTCTCGTCGCAGTCGGGAAAAAATATTTTTTCTCTAAATACACTCGTCTGAGAACGGGCCTCAGCAGTCCATTAAAAAAAAAAAGCCCAACGATACAATCAAGTATATCCATAGCAAGAGCAACAACCCCCCGAACACGATGAGAAACCTATCCAAAGGGATTGAAACACGCCTGAAAACAATTCAACGAACGCGCGAAAACATATAAGTCAGTAGTAAAGAAAATGATTAGTTATTTGATCCAGTTGGCTGCTACCTGTGTAGATCAACCACTTTCGTATCTGATTGCATATGTAGACAGGAAGTTAAACAAGAACCTGCTCAGCATTTCTTCCCTTTGCCTCCACACCTGGCATATAATAAACTAACAGTAGTAATTTGGTGCATCATGGTGCAAGTTTTTGTTTTGTTTTTGTTTTTTTGTTTTAAGAGAGGCGTTGACGACAAAAGCAGACAGCTCTAGAATTGGGTTCCACGTAAAAAAAAACCCCACCGAAAATAAAATGAACGTTCGGGTGAGATGGAATCTAGACCTCGGCTGTGACCTATATCTGGCTATTTCATTAAAATCGGCACAGTGTTTTATTCCTCCGTCATTAAAGTTTTTCAGTGTGAAAGGGGCTGGGGTCCGTTAATGAGAAAATCTGTTAGCTTTTAAAAATACTTTACTTCTTTATTATCCCCCACAGTTGAACGTAAAATTGGAGAGCGTTCTATTCTTCTAAGAGACTAAGATACGTAGAATTTCAGGAAATCAAAACTGCTTCGTTTTATTCTAGTCTCATTAGCACGGCCGATTGAAATGATTGGTATAGATGGTTGAATAGTATATGATGCACTTACTGTGTATCGGTTCTAAATAAGGAAATGGCGAGCTATGGGGAGATTGAAAAGAGATTGCGGATCTTCCGAAAGTAATGAGTGCATAACTAAATCCAATAATACAGTTATGGTGATGGTTTCGTGTCGGACAGACGAATTGGGTCAATTAAATAGAGTAAGCGGATAAAGAGACGTCCAGCTTTCACAGTCGGCGCATAATATAGATGGATGAATCGATGAAAGCTTTCATACAGCGCATAATATTGCATGAATCTACGACATCTTTTACACAGCGCAAAATATTGGATGAATCGATGAAAGATTTCACACAGCGCAAAATATTGGATGAATCGTTGAAACCTTTCACACAGCGCAAAATGTTGGATGAATCGATGAAAGATTTCACACAGCGCAAAATGTTGGATGAATTGATGAAAGATTTCACACAGTTGGCGCAAAATATGGGATGGATGAATTGATGGAAGCTTTCACACAGCGCGTAATATTGGATGAATCGATGAAATCTTCACACAGCGCATAATATGGGATGAATCGATGAAAGCTTTCACACAGCGCATAATACTGATGGATGAATCGATGAAAGCTTTTGCACAATTGGCGCTAAATATTGGATGAATCGATGAAAGCTTTCACACAGCGCATAATATTGGATGAATCGATGGAAATCTTCACACAGCGCATAATATAGATGGATGAATCGATGACAGATTTTACACAGCGCATAATATAGATGGATGAATAGATGACAGATTTTACACAGCGCATTGCACAGATGGGTGGATTAGTAAATACCACACCACAACGAAC
>RQTK01000998.1:28532-40870 GCA_003991915.1 Elysia chlorotica | reverse complement strand
AGCCCGTAGTATCATTACAAGATACAGTGCTAGTTTTGAGATGAGCCCGTAGTATCACGACAAGATACGACGCTAGTTTTGAGATGAGCCTGTAGTATCATGACACGATACGGTGCTAATGTTGAGATGAGCCCGTAGTATCATGACAAGATACGGTGCTAGTTTTGAGATGAGCTCGTAGTATCATGATACTATACGGCGCTAGTTTTGAGATAAGCTCGTAGTATCATGACAGAAAACGACGCTAGTTTTGAGATGAGCCCGTAGTATCATGACACGATACGGTGCTAGTTTTGAGATGAGCCTGTAGTATCATTACACGATACAGTGCTAGTTTTGAGATGAGCCCGTATTATCATGATACGATACGGTGCTAGTTTTGAGATGAGCCCGTAGTATCATTACACGATACATTGCTAGTTTTGAGATGATCCAATTAGTATCATGACACGATACAGTGCTAGTTTTGAGATGAGCCCGTCGTATCATGACACGATACGGTGCTAGTTTTGAGATGAGCCCGCAGTATCATTACACGATACAGTGCTAGTTTTGAGATCATCCCATAGTATCATGACACGATACAGTGCTAATGTTGAGATGAGCCCGTAGTAAAGTATCATGACACGATACGGTGCTAGTTTTGAGATAAGCCCGTAGTATCATTCCACGATACGGTGCTAGTTTTGAGATGAGCCTGTAGTATCATTCCACGATACGGTGCTAGTTTTGAGATGAGCCTGTAGTATCAAAACTAGCACCGTATCGTGTAATGATACTACGGGATGATCTCAAAACTAGCACCGTATCCTGTCATGATACTACGGGCTCATCTCAAAACTAGCACCGTATCGTGTCATGATACTACGGGCTCATCTCAAAACTAGCGCCGTATCGTGTGATGATACTACGGGCTCATCTCAAAACTAGCACCGATGACAGAATACGGTGCTAGTTTTGAGATGAGCCCGTAGTATCAATTCACGATACGGCGCTAGTTTTGAGATGAGCCCGTATTATCATGACAGAATACGGTGCTAGTTTTGAGATGAGCCCGTAGAATCAATTCACGATACGGCGCTAGTTTTAAAATGAGCTCTCTCTTTCCTTCTGGTTGGTTTACAGGTTAGCATTGTCATTAATTTGTATTGGTCGTAAAGATGGGAGGTCTTCAGTAACGGATTTTTTTCTTCAGAGGTTTCGTTCTATTTCTGCGCAGCGATTCCGATTTCCCTGCATGTCTTAATGTAGGTTTTGTTAAAGGATTGTTAAGATGATTCAAAACAGCCTTTACACAGTTTGCATTGTGTGTCCTATAAACACAACTTGAAAAATAGGTTTGACCGATTTTGTTACCTGGGATAAGTGTGATTTTTTTTCTAAATTTAAAAATCTATGAAACTGCGCCGTATATGCGATTTTCTCTTTTAAATAATTGGATATCTGTTGTTCATAGTGAGACAGTTTGAGCTTGCATCAAATAATACACAACGCATTTATGTGTTTTATGATTCTATGACTTAACAAGACAAGGATCTCATGTTTCTTCATGTCACGTATATATGTAGATAGATAGATAGATAGATAGATAGATAGATAGATAGATAGATAGATAGATAGATAGATAGATAGATAGATATTTATAGAAGACCACTGTCTTACCATAAGCAAAGGTTAGAATATTTCAGGGCAGCAAAAATTATGCAGTCTATGTAAATGAAAGAACTCCTGCCTCTGACAATCAGGTTTGCAGCAGGAATAATTCTTCTTTCCCCGAGTCCCCACTGCCAGCATCTCAGTATGTGTGGACTGCGGCTTCAGAGGGGAGCAGCTATTGCCTGATCATAGTTACTGCATTTTAGATTCTTATTCGTGTTCTATCTCGTGTTTTGGAGGGTTTGTTTGCCTTGGCAACGTACCGGTTTACTTTTTAATAAATAGAAAAAAAATCAATCTGATAGAAAGTTTGGTAACAGAATAGTTCCTGGAGGAGAACGAAGATAACAATAAACAACAATAATAATAATCATTTTCTTTGAGTTTGTACCACTGGGGGGTTTTAATTGGGCGATGTCTCGCTAACAAAGCTGTCTGGTTTTAAGAGAAACACCCTTAAGGAAATGTGTGGACTATCTAAAACGTCCAAGAATTATAATGTCAACCCTAATTGTTTTCTAAGAGAATTATATCGTTCTAACTAAACGAGAAAAACTGACACTACCTCAATCTCAAACCCTCAACAATTCTTTTAACCCACGTAATCTCTTTCTAGATAGAGAAAAGTAAAGTTCAACAGACACAGCTCACTGTCTGTCTAACAAACTACCCCTCAACTCTCTCTTGTTCTCTCTCTCTCTCTCTCTCTCTCTCTCTCTCTCTCTCATTCTCTTTTTTTCTCACTGTCTATTCCGACCTCTCCTCTATTTTTTTCTCTTTCACTGCCATCGCAACACTTACAACAAACCCCCCGGTGTCCTTTTCGAATAAAAGCACCAAAACTTTCACTGTACAATTATTTTGTGCACGACAATTTTATTAATTGATAAAGATAAAAAAAAATGTTGGACGACCCTTGCTCCATTTAGATCACATGACACCTTATACGCATGTTCAGGAAATCTCACAGAACACTTACTTGTTCTAACTTTGTTTTCTGTGGTTTAAGATAAAATAGGGTAGCACTGACTTATTTCTTTTGGATGGTTTGGACGACTCAATTTAGCTGCGCCAGTCATGTCATGTACGCACAATTTACAGTTGGAAGATTTATTGCTGACAAGCTCCAAATACTTCATAAAAACAGATGCGAAATTCAAACTTTCCAAATCATTGTCGCGTTTTAGAAGGTCCTAAAGACCCGCTTGTCAACTGTGTGTTTGTGTGTGTCGGATTTTCCCGCAGTCGTCGAGTTCGGAGGAACAGCTGAAAATATGCCCACATCTTATTAGGGTGAGGGAAAACTGTTAAAAGCTTTCAAAACCCATGACATGATCTCTTAACTGGGCTCTAAAATATTACCCTTAACATTTATGCTTGAAGATTTGCACTAAACAACGTGACAGCTAATGGTTCAGACAAAAGTAAAACGAAGGACACTCCCATATTATTGCAGCTACGTTTCTAAATTCACAAAAAGTCTATTTTAAACTAATATTAATAATTATTAACTATATGCAGTTGCGTTTCTAAATTCGCAAAAAGTCGATTTTAAACTAATATTAATAACTATTAACTATAAAACAAACATCTATTTTCACTTGCTTAGTTTTAAGTTTTGTACAGGAAAAACACCGGCAGGCTTATAATTATTTGTGTCATGATCTAGACATGCGTCTGGGTTGACTGTAGGATGAGGCACTGGTTGGATCGGTCTCTTCATGATGAGACAGGAGTCCTGGGTCTCCCTCACTGACTCTGTGTGGCAGCATGTATTATTGTCACACGGCAGTCTTGAGACCTGTCCACGAATAGGATCCTCTGTGGAAACCTAGGAGATAGACGACTTTCTCCTTCAATGAACATTCTACATAAATTCTATAACATCTTCCGGTTTATATGGTAGATTTTCATAATTAATATGGTTCGCTGCAACAAATCGGCCTTGCCGCGACGTATGTTTCTCTAGTTAGAAGTTTGAATGAAACGGAATGCCGCTTTGATTTAGGTACAGTTTGTGGCTCTCAATTATTACTTCTCAACTAAAGACGATAACGAATTATAGTACTAGAAACACTGTATTTATTTTCATTTGCTTTCAAGTGCTTAATAAATCTTCTTTTACACCTTCAATGAAAAATACTATATTTATAAAGCTCTCGACATCTCTTAACACCCATTTAGGAAATACGTATTAACCGGTATATAGATATAAAATACGCTTGAAAGTACAAAAAAAAAACGAAAAAAAATTAACACAGCATTATCCTTTGAAGAAACATGGGGACGTTGTAGCTTCCGACGCAGGAGGTTCGAATTTCGAACCCGGGCGATTTCGCCCCCTTGGTTGGGCCAGTGTCAGTTTGAAGTGACCAGATGAGACAGGAGTTATGGTATCTCCGTCCTGTCTCGTGTGTGTCAGCACATAAAAATTGTCAGTCATCAGTCTTGGGGCCTGTCCACAATATAGCCCAAATAGTGCTGACGAACGTTAAACCAACTCAACTAAAACTCCCGGATGAAACATAGAGGCTGTCCTTCAATTAGTTTTAGATATATTTGAGGTAGAAAACCACGATCGATTTTAAAAGCTATTTTCAAAACTTGCCTATATTCAAAACTTTGGTGAAAGATGTTTCGCTTACCTTCCATCTGCAGACTGAGATTAATGGGGCATAAGTAGATTGTAGAATGAGTTTTATGAACGAGAATATTTCCTTACAAAGATTCATGCATTAGTAAGGCTAGAGCTCAGTTCACTTTCACTTAGAACGAGCTTAAACACCGGCAGCCAAGCTCTATGGGCGAGGCCCTATCTACTGTGGCTTCTTAACGCCAACACATTCAATTAGTTTTACATTTGGTTTTCGCAAAGAAAATTGTATTACACTTTTTAATATGATCTCATAATGTTGAAAAAGTGAATATACGGCTACACGCTACTTGTGCTTTATTGAATATGACAAGGATGTCGGAAAAGACAAAACAAAAGTAACAAACCAGGATCAGATGCATAATCTGCTAAAGAACTCTTATTGAATTACAGGCAAAAAAATTTAAATCTGGGCCCAGGCTCTTAATGGGCGTTAATGAACTTCTGTCTCTCGTCATTGAACACGATCTGTGGGCGCGATGTGTCAGCTTCGACCTAAAAACACTAAGAGGCGGACGCTCTAATACATCTAATGGAAAAAACCCACGTATCTTGTTCCGTTTTGCTTTTATCCATGGATCGTTTTATCTATGTTTTAGAACAAAATTTCGACTTTTTTCTTTCCTGCGAAAATTGTCTTTTTTTGGTATGCTAATGAATCCTCTTATTTATCTTAATGTTGTTCTTTCATGACATGTTCTATATTGGGTAGGCGGTATTCGCTAAAAACAGCAGACAGAGGTGAATAATAAAAAAGGAACAATAACTCAAAGAAAGGTGCTAGACTTGTTCCGAAAAAGGATGAACAGTAACACAAATGACAGACAAATACAGGTATTAAGACAAAAGGCGATATCAGCAAAGGGTGAACAGAGCTAGAGTAATAAAAGGACAGGATTTTTTTTAAAGCACAGCATGAAAATATATATAAGGCCAACAATTGATGTCACTGATTGTCACTGTTGTTGCAGTACCTCCTACCGTCCATGTGGTCTATACTGAACGCTTAATTTCCTCTCAAGATTAGCGCAATTCACAGAACAGCAAACGCTGTCAGAAATGTCTTCTCGGAAGCGATAGGTCCAGTCGGCAAAGCGTCAGGCTAGTACGAGGGAGGTCCACGGTTGGTTTTCAAGTGGTGCCCCACATTGGGCTCGTCTACTTCAAGCATCTTCGATTTGTCCTCAGCTTTCAGGGGGTTCTTTTGCTTCTCCGACATAATGATAGATGGCTTGTTTTGTAAAAATCTAAATATATCAATACGCTATAGTAAGATTATAAACACGTAATTTAACGGCAAACATTCGTCTTGTTAGGACCCTGTATACAAGTTGCCAAATAAGCAAGAATTAGCTAAGTATCAATACCAACTTTCTTCACATCAGAAACCATATAATTGAACCAAAATGTCCTTGGCTTCACTCATGAGCTGCCTGCTAGATAGGACATGATATTGCCTCGCTCACTCCACACAATGGCGGTCCTCGCCTCTAACAGGCACCCTCGTGTTGTTGTTACTAATGTTGTGAGTTGTTTTAGCCGGCAGTGCCCTGGATTGACTTGTAGAAAATTTGAGGTGTCAGGTTCAATTCTCAGTTGCCTTCCGGGTCTACGTAAAGTAAATACCGGGAAACTTAGGATACGTACAACTAACCAGGGATTTCGTGGTAGTTTGGGAATCCTACATAATACGCTAGAGTAGTGGAGGCGTTATCTGTGGATCGCTCTCTGGCAGAGCACCAATATGGTAATTTCTATACCAGACTACATATGTAGCTCTACGCTGCATGGTGGCCTCACTTCACGCCTCACCTACAAACTGTTTGTACATTCGACAGGATATAGTGAAGACCAGCTCTCATCCCTGAAGTATTTAGTCAGGTAGCCTTACAGATTATGTTAAATTATGTCAGTTTAACTAACACATACACAATCATGTTCTCGTGTCTGTTTAAGCAAAAACGTGTAAAATTAAGATTACCAGCTTGTTATAAATAGGGTTAAAACAGCAACCAATTTTAACTAGCGATTTCTCAAAGCGCCAGCTGGACTTGGGATCTGCCAATGACATATGCCAGGTGTTGACAATGAATGTTAGAAAACCGCAAACAAAAATAAAACTGAAATTATGCGAGACACTGAAAACAGAATGGTTAATAGCCAACAATTTCGAGTTTCTTTGTTGTTGCTGTTTTTTACTTTGTGTATTATTGTTTCAGAATCAATTCTGATAAAGTATCCTAAGGTACTACATCCTCAATGGCATGATGTGGGCGTTAGAGGGTGGGCAATACAGCAACACCCGTGCACTTAATTGACAAATGATACGTTTACGATTTCATCCATATCTGTTAAAAAAGGAAGGCAAATTTCCATTTATCTGATATAAAAATCATAAGGGAGGTAATTTTGTACACCCATTAGAGAAAACGGCCGCTGTCGCGGAGGATCAAACAGGATCAGGTTGAGGTCAGGCTTGGAATAATTAACTGTCTAATAGATTTCCACCGTAGTCGTTCATACTCAAGACTTCCTGGTTGTGATGTTTACATTGTTGTAGAACATTCTTTTCAAAGTGAAAACGTTGGGATCCCTGATAGCATGTGACACCCAGGCACCGCGTTATTCGCTGTTCTGACAATGCCACACACCATCATAGAGACAGTTTTAATGGCGTAGTTTCGCTCTCTCACTCTCTCTATCTCTCACTTTCTCTCTTTCCCTCTCTCCGTCTCTTTCTATCTCTCTCACTTTCACTCTTTCTTTCTCTCCCACGCTCTCACCATGTATCTCCTCCTGTCACTCACCATCCATCTCCCTTTCGCTCCATGTATCTCTCAATGTCTCTCCCTCTCACTCTCTTTCCCTAGTTCTCTTTCCCCAGCCCTCTCTCAAGTTTTTTTTCTCTCTTTCTCTCTCTCTCTCTCTCTCTCTCTCTCTCTCTCTCTCTCTCTCTCTCTCTCTCTCTTTCTCTCTTTCCCTCTCTCGGAGGGCGAACTGGATTATGTGGTTGGTAAAGTGTTGGTCTCCCAATCGGGAGGCCCCAGGTGCGAAACTTACATATCTCTCTCTCTCTCTCTCTCTCTCTCTCTCTCTCTCTCTCTCTCTCTCTCTCTCTCTCTCTCTCTCTCTCTCTCTCTCTCTCTCTCTCTCTCTCTCTCTCTCTCTCTCTCTCGTTCTGATGTCGGTAAATGTTAATGAACTTTCAATAAAAACCTAAATAATCAGTAATGAATAATTTTGCCTGTGAATTTATTTACAGCCAGAGCTGTGTCAATGTACTGGCACATTATCAATTGTTGGACGCCTTTGGTTATGTTGGTGTGGGGGCCGTTAAAATATTATGCCATAATCAACACTGTATTGATTTAGGAATGGATTAATTATTGGCAAAGCAAAATAAAATAAGCTTTCACCTCCAACTTCTGTCCAATGTGTTTCGATTTTTGCTACTTCAAATTTGCGTATATCCCTGGAGGGAGTCATGTAGTTTATTTTAGATATGGAAATAAAAAAAAAATTAACTATACTTTGTTCTCTTCTTTTGAAAAAAAAATCTCACAATTAAACATTGCTACATGTATTTAGTAAATCGAAGGAATTGGGGATTACATGGAATTCAATTGATAACAAATTACTCCGTGCAGCATAAAAGAATCTTAAAAAGGACGGAGGTCCTTTCGTTCTCTCTCCCCCCCTTCTCCCCTCTGTTTCTATATCTCTGTGTGTCTCTCTCTTTTTGTGTTTCTCTCTTCGTTTCTGTCTCTGTCCTCCTTTCGTGTCTCTCTCCTCCATCTCTGCCTCTCTCCTCCCTCTCTGTCCCTCTATCCACCTCTATCTGACTCTCCCCCCTCTCTACCTCTCTCTCTTCTTGTACTATTTCCCTTTCTCAGTTTTGCGCAGAATGCAACCACAAACCTATTTCTATCCTAAGACTAACAGATGGCGCGAATGTCAAAGAGACAAAACGTAAAAAAGACACGGTCAAGTATCGAACCTATACCCTTTATGTAACCCCCTTTGAATATTACGCCAACCATTAATACATTTATTTTTTTTATTAAAAAGCTCTTTCAAGCGTAGTACATTCTTGTCTCGAAGACGCAACCTGCTCAAATGAACATACTTAGTATTATGTCTATAAATTGAGGAGGCGACGCCTCAACCTAATTGCACAAGGGGGCAGGAATCATTCCGGTTCCATTCCCGCCGCCAAACGACCATTGCCAGAAGAGCTCCGCTGCTTGCCGATAGAGCCAGATGCTCTAGTGAGACATATCTCTTCCCTGGTAAGGTGTGCGCCACTGGGGCGCGTGCGGCCGCTCACAACATGCTCTCCCTCCGCCTGAAGTCGGTCTACTCTGTACCTCACTCCGCCTGAAGTCGGTCTCCTCTGTAGCTCACTCCGCCTGAAGTCGGTCTCCTCTGTAGCTCACGCTGAGACTGAGAGCAGGAGACTCGGCGCGGGCAGAGCGGTAGCGTATGTCGATCCCCCTCCCGATTTGACCCAGCGTCATTCAACTTGCTCGTCCCAGCTCTCGCCCTCCCAGACTGGCTCACGCTGTCAGCTCACGCGCATGATTTATCCACAGTCCGTGTCTTCGGCTTTCAGTCAGCGAATTCTGTCAACAAGCTCCTCGCAACAAAACAAATCGTTCAGGTGTTTGTAAAGTTTTATAACTTGTATTGTGATTGCGATATCGTGCTTAAACGGAAACTTTGTGAAGTGCAGAAATTGAATTCGGCACACGTTGAAACTTATTTGTGAATTTCCTAATTTCTTAAACAGGATTGCAAAAATGAAAACACAATTACAATAATCAGTTACGTGCTTAAGCGCAACTTAACTATCTTGGTCAATTTTCGTCATTGGCAGCCCAAAACTTACCAGTGGCTTATCGTTAGGAAAAAACGGATAACTATACATAGAGCGTTAACTGTTCATAAACTGGTATATGGAGCAAAAAGATTTACTACAAGGCACCCCTGGTGTAATCAGGCCGGGCATATCACAACTTCTATCCACTTCAAGAACATTGCTATGTAAAACATTCGGGATCCAGTAACTCTCTGCAGATTGGACAACCACACAAGGTAAGAAACATGTCCACATTCTGCTCTCTTTATAGAAATTCTACTCTCTACCAAGTAATGGTGTTAAGTTCAATCAGTATTAGCTATTAGCTTACAGTGGCCGTTAGTCTTGACTGCACCATGAAGACGATATGTCTGCTGAGCGACTGGGGCGCTGTCTCCGTTACGTGCGCATGGTTCTCCAAAACAAAACTTAGGGGTGGAATCAAATGATAATGCTCCATGGTCAAATTCTTTTCAAAACTCGAGGGACGATTGGCTTTTATTGATGGGATGAAGTAAGCCTGAGGTATCAAAAAATGTTTCAATAGCTTTAAAAAAATATATTTTAAGCGTGCTTATTTACATTAGCGGAATAAAATAAACATTTCGAAAATCTTTAAAGGATTCCAAAAGTGTAGAAGTGAGGCGGGTACAAACATAAACATAAAAAATGAATTGCCTTTAACTAACGACTAAAGACAGAGAGTTAGTTTAACGTCCAACGTCAGCACTATAACGGCTATATTGTGGACGGGTCCCAAGACTGGCGTCTGACAATTATATGTTCCTCCACACACGAGACAGAGCGGGGATACCATGACTCCTGTCTCAGTCGGTCACATTAAACTGACATCGACCCAACCAGTAGGGAGCGCAATGACCAAGGCCTGAACCTGGACCTTTTGCGTCGGAAGCCGGTGTTCTACCTCAGGGCCACCGCGCCCCTCAAGAGGGAAAGGAAGAGGGAGAGAAAAAGAGAGGGGTAGGAAGAAAGAAGACTGGGAGAAGATTATTAAGATTGTAAAGGTACAAAACGTTCTAGCCAAGTAGAGCATTATGTTAAATGCAGCGCCCGACTGTGCGTCATACTTGAATGTGAAGAAAACTTGTCGACTCATGAAAAAAAATGAGTACATTATAAAAGGGCACAAGGTATAGAGACAAAAAGATGAACTGTCCCAACTTTTCAATCAGCTTGAGAAAATATATAACAAGAAATCATCAGCAATAGAATCAATCCATTATTATTGATATGGATAAATCTGGCCAATAAAGTTTTTTTTTTCAAATCGTGATTGATTAATCTTGCCAATCTTGTCAAAAAATCAATGAGCAACGTTAATCCTAGAATTGAAATGTCCAGGTGGGATTAGGAACTAATTTTATACAACTGCGCCCGCGACTATGGTTTGATGAATGAAGTCCAGACAGGATATTAAAAATTAAAAATGCAAAAAAAAAAGTTTGACAAGCCAGTCTTTAGACAGACCAAATTTAAGCAATACATAGACCCCTACACATGTAAGTAGATTTTGTCCCGAAAAAAATTATTCTTAATTATGAAGCTATTTTTATATAGATGAAAGAAAAATTAAATTCCAAGTGATTAGAGAAAAAAAGCTTATAAGCTTACTGTATTACGCATCTTTCATTTCTGTTCATCGTTACAGCTTTGCCTTTTCATGTTCTAGAGACAACAGCCCTATAGAGAGTTCGCTAGACCCATTGTATTTCCCCATAATTGAACCTGTCTCGTGATTTGTTTAATTTCGCTTTCTGCACACATGCGTTAACGAGACGTTAAATGGGGAAATAAAGGTTGGTAAGACTTCTGTCTCTGATAGCCCGTACTTCACACATATATAAAAATACAGCGAATACTATAATCTAGGCCTTTTTTCGAAAATCAAAAAGATAAATGTAGTGATCCATTACAACTAATGCAATAAATGTTGGCATTGCGTATCGGTTTCATAAAACTGGATTCATATTTTCAGTCCTTTGTTACATTTTAGTAAAAAAAAAAAATTTAGTCTAGAGTTTTTACTTTCATCGTGGATCCCTTGGTTCTGACACACCAGATAAGTCAATAGATGACTAACTCTCCAAGCGCCATGACTACATTATCTCAAACATTAAATTATATATGCCATATAATAAGCATACATTTTAGACCGGCTAACGAAAGCTGTGTCCGCCTGTGTGGTGTCAGATCTTGCACCAGCTCTGGGTGATTAACCCTTTAGTGGCGTCCACTGGGGATCCAGCGAATATCTGGTTTTCAACTTTTCAGTATCAGAGCAAATGAAGAGGATGAAAAGATGGGGGGGGGGGGGGGGGCGTCCAATAATTGGTTAAGCGCACAGCTTTTAATTAGGAGTACCGCGTTCGATTCTTGTTCTGGCCTTCCGCTTCGTTTGAACGGCGTAAGTAAAACTTGATTGGCCAAGTCACATACCACGGTTATTCGACTCTCTCTCTCTCTCTCTCTCTCTCTCTCTCTCTCTCTCTCTCTCTCTCTCTACTCTTTCTCTCTCTCATTATAACCAACCCACCAACCAACCAACCAACCAACCCAATAGCCTCGAGTTAGTGCTATGTACTAGTGCCATATACTAGCCTTTAGATAACAATAATGACCTTTGTTCTAGATAAGGGCCCCCAACCAATGTTTTTCTATGAACGAAATCAATTTATTATCGAGCTCTATAGGAGTAAACAGATTATTCTTTACGGGGAATAAGTTTTTTGCCATCATTAAGCAGGACGCCATGTCAATGTGTGAAGGGCTAAAACCTATAATCAGACAAGGACGTGGTTCGCGTGTACGATGGTGCCTTTTGCATCTCCTAAGTGGACTCTCTAACCGAACGGTCAGTGATACCTGTCTTGGGGTTCTGTCCATCCACCTGATGTACACGAGTCATAGTGGGCCTAATACGTGGACCTGGAGGTGACGACCAAACGCGAGCAGTTCCACTCATTAGCAGGCATGGAAATCATTAAGCTCCGACACAAAAATAATTGGTCTAGAATCAACTTGTTTATACTTTCTCTTGTTTCATTTTTTAGGAAGTTTCTGAAGAAAAATATATCTAAATGCATGCTGGTAAATAGACAAAAAATTTGCTTCCGTACCATTGGCCTCTCTCTCTCTCTCTCTCTCTCTTCT
>RQTK01000998.1:0-22510 GCA_003991915.1 Elysia chlorotica | reverse complement strand
TAAGTACAACATCGCAGTAGCCTACGACTTGTCTTAACCCATCATTTATTCATAAATCGAGTTGTAAGCTTCCGCGACATTGTATTACGGCCCTAGGATAAGTAGCACCGGTTTTCATTTTTTGATAACTAGATCTATATTGGTTAAGGAGGAACGGATACTGAAAGTACAGCTTATGTCTTACAACTAAGTTACAAAGATACATTTTGGTGATTTGACATCCCCAGTTAGTCAAAGTTCGGATCCTAACCAGCAGCATTAATTGATGAGAGGGTAGAGCTCTCGCCCTCAGATTTGTCAAACATTTTAGTCACTGTGGGATAAAGGCCGTACTTTAGGATTTTTTCGACTTTCTGTGCATTTTGGGCATGTCCGAGAGTCATTTTAAAATTATAATTGCGTTAGAAAAAAAGATAATGAATTAACTAATGAAGTAACAAAGCTAATGCTACGATTTATCACTGTCGCAGCCCACTCACCCCCTCCACAAGTACATTTTTTTCTTTTGTGCCAATGTGTATTTTTATAATTAGTTTTCTTATTTTTCTTTTAACAACAGCTAGTAAGTTTGAACAAATCCAAATCTTTATGTTGATCCTATTTACGCTTTAATACTGGACCAAAATACCATTGGTATTAAACAAACAGCTGTAAAATCACACCAAGCCCCGCATTATGACACCAGTTTATGCGATAAATCATAACCGTCTTACCGGGGTTTGAACGGATCTGTAGAGAGATGGGAAACCAGCAGATTAGCGGGAAACCTCATTCTGCACGGGATAAGAATTAATTATTCACACGGTTTTCTGGATTTCCCTGTAAGGTGGCTGTATTTGACAGCCGACCGTGCAGAGCTATTCGCTAACTGGCTTACATTTCAAACTGAAAAACAACCGTTGCTGGGGCAATGATTAGGGCTTAAGGATTTAATATCACTTAAATAAAAGATTGAATTATTTGGTCTTAGATTTACAAAATGTTGAGTCGTTTTTATTTGTGAATATACTTTAACGGTATGAATGTTGTAAATGATAAAATGTACTTTAGGAAGTGAATTAATGGCAAGATGATGTTTTGTTGGAAGATGGTGCGAATATTGAGACAAAAAAAAAATTAAACTAAAGGACTGGTAGCCCCTGAGCTCTATATGCAAACTTACATGCTTGACCACCAGGATGCGTTGGGTGATACTGGCCACTCGATCACAGGGGTGGGATGGCCACAGCCTGGTACCACCATAGATCTATAAATAGCACGTGGTATTTATAGATCTATGGGTACCACTGATGCTGGACACTGTATGAAAGGTGGAGATAATCTAGTCCTGCCTTCTGTTACAGTCGTCAGACACAATGCTGGCTACGGTTTTAACGACCGCGTTTACAACTATAATTTATCAACCAGTGATAAGTAGTCTAAAGATATAAAACATTTTCTCTCATATTTACTTAATTGTTTATAAATGTGTAATTATCGTGTTATCAAAAAAGAACCCATATTCTTAAATCTGAATCTTAGAATACTCAAACCGTAATTACAATTGGCGAATCCGGTCTCTTACGCTAAATGCATTTGTATCTAGAACAGTATTCTGAATTGTTCCCTGATTATACTTTTGAAGACAACCCGTTTTAAAACTGATATTTATGAGACTCAAGACATATAAAAGTTAAATAGAAACAACTTTTATTTCCCTTAGATCCATGTAGTGATTTGTGTATATTTCGCGTACATGGGTAACTAGATAATTATGTGAAATAAATATCCCTGCATGTGTTGATGTTTGTGTGTATGTTTGTGCGGATTGTATTCTTACTTTTACTCTATCTTCTGTCCTTTGGGATTCAACAAGCAAACAAACAACCGTCGCAGAATCAACTCACCGAGTGGGGCCCAAGCATTTTAAATCCTCTATTTTGTACAGTGCTTTTTTACCTTTTCAATGCAGCGTTCAGTCGAAACAAATTGAAAGTCTCGTTTCTGAAGAAATAGCTTCAAGTCAGCCTAACCCCTGTGGAATTTATAATATTTTTTATGACAAATTTCCCAAATTTCAGACGCACTGTATGATTTTTTTAAGAACTATGGGTTCTTTTTGTCGGAAAGTGTTTTGCAATTTGGATCTTGTTTGTGCGACAGAGCGAAGGAAATTGTTAGTGTGGCTGCACTAGATATTCACAACAAGACCAGACAACGGTTTTTGTTGTTGTTTTTTTTTGTTTTGTTTTTCTGATCAGCTCTCTGCTGTGTTCATCTCCTGACAGCCCCAAAGGATTTAAGAGTTGTCGTTATTGAAAACCAGGATCAGCTTTCAGAAAATTTTTCTTCCATATTCTAATGGACACAAAATTGATTTTACCTATTTGCAATTTTTTTTTACTTTCTGGGTCTCAACTTATAGTGTGCGTCGAACCCTCAAAAATGCTGGCATTCAAACCCACTAGATCATTGATAGTATTAGAACGCAGTAAATTGTGTAATTACGTGTTATAAAAAACGAGCCCATTTTCTTAAATCTGATAAATATTCTTAGAATACTCAAAATGTAATTACAATTGGCAAGTCCGGTCTCTTGCATTAAATGCATATGTATATAGAACGTTATTCTGAATTATTCGCTGATTATACTTTTGAAGACAGCCCCTTTTAAAACTGATATTTATGACACTCAAAACAAATAAAAGTTAAATAGAAACAACTTGGGTAACTAGATATGTGTAATAAATATCGCTGCGCGTGTTGAAATCCTTATGTATGTTTGTGCGGATTTTATTCTTGCTTTCACTCTATCTTCTGTCCTTTTGTATTCAACAAGCAAACAACAACCGTCGAGGAATCAACTCACCGAGTGACTCACAAGCATTTTAAATCCTCTATTTTTTACAGTGTTTTTTAACTTTTCAATGCAGCGTTAAGTCGAAACAAATTGAAAGTCTCGTTTCTGAAGAAATAGCTTCAAGTCAGCCTAACCCCTGTGGAATTTCTAATATTTTGTATGACAAAATTCCCCAAATTTCAGACGCACTGTATAGATTTTTTAAGAACTATGGGTTCTTTTTGTCGGAAAGTGTTTTGCAATTTGGATCTTGTTTGTGCGACAGAGCGAAGGAAATTGTTAGTGTGGCTGTACTAGATCTTCACAACAAGACCAGACAACGGTTTTTTTGTTGTTGTTGTTTTTTCTGATCAGCTTTATGCTGCTTTCATCCCCTGACAGTCCCAAAGGATTTAAGAGTTGTCGTTATTGAAAACCAGGATCAGCTTTCAGAAAATGATTTCTTCCATATTCTAATGGACACAAAATTGATTTTACCTATTTGCAATTTTTTTACTTTCTGTGTCTCAACTTATAGTGTGCGTCGAACCCTCAAAAATGCTGGCATTCAAACCCACTAGACCATTGATAGTATTAGGACGCAGTAAATAGTTTTTACTTGCAAGAACTGCGCCTGCTTATTTATGTGCTCTGCGTTGCATAAAAAAGACTTAAAATTGGATATAAGGAAGCAATATCTGTTTACAGTGAGTTAAAGGAAATAATGAAATTATAAATTGAAGAAAATAAAATGTCTGAGCTGTTTTGATTGAAGATTAACTCACATGGTTGAAGCAAATTAACAATGCAAAGATCACATAGTCATGGAACAATTTCTAAAAATTGTGCTTTCAATTGGAAACAACCATAACAACAACACTAGCAGTCATTAACAAAGATGATGGTTTGTCGACCTGTAAGGCTCCTGTAGTGAACTAAGAGACTTTATATTAGCGGAAAGAGAGAAATATGGAGAGAAAAAGAGAGAGTCAAAGAGAGAGAGATTGAGAGAGAGAGACATGTAGAGGGAGATAGAAAAAAAAAAGAGAGACGGTAGATAAACAGAGCATAAGGGCGAAAGCCCAAATTTGTATCATGATAAAAATGTAGAGAGAGGGAACCAGAGAGAGAAAGAGGGAGACAGAGAGACAAAGAGAGACACAGAGACAGAGAGAGAAAGAGCTTTATTCTTCCCATCGAGAAGAGGAAAATGAGTCTCTTTCCCAACGCCAGGTACGGCTTTTCTGCCTGTTGTTTTGTGAGAATTAACGTAATGAAAATTGAGTACTCTTAATAATAATTGTTTTAGTAAAAAAAAAAAAATTGTACTCAGATAAATGTCAGTTTCATAATGGATTTCCGTTTTGTGTTATCGTTACCGTGAAACTTCAGAAAATGTCAAGCTCGTACATTAAAGGGTTAATAGAATAAATGCAGGGAACTTCTATTAACTTTTCTCAGTACAGACTCAATTGGAGAATCAATTACATAATCGCCTCTTTCCGTTGTCTCATCGTGATTATGTATTATCTGCGAGAAAGAAAACAATTGTATTTTTTTGTTTCGTTTATGTCCGGGTAGGAAAAAATGAAAGTCCATTCTCTGTAGGCAGTAAAGACAGATACTTTACTAACACGGCCAAATGTTAAAAAAGCAACATTTAATTGATGTACTTAGGATTCAAAGTGAATTTTAAAATGATGACAAGTCGCCAATTACACCAATAATACCGACTATCATTAAAAAGTTTCTGGCAGTCAAAAAAGAATGCTGCTTTGTCAAAGGTTTAGAATGTTGCCACTCAGAAAATATTGTAATGTCTTTAATCTTTTTACAGTTCTAAAACATCATTGCTTATAGTTTTGTGTGTTATTGGGCACATACAATAAACTACTGTCAACTTTAGATGCGTCAAAGATATAAGATTCATGTTCGTATTTATTTAAAGTTAAAATGTTATTGTTGATCTTGTTGTTGTTGTTGTTGTTGTTGTTGTTGTCGTGGATGTTGTTGCTGTTGCTGCTGCTTTTGTTGTTGTTGCTGTCGATCAACGTATGAGACATCTATGAATGTATTCAGCAATATCGAACGCTGAAGTTCGTGAATGTCTTATCATTCCAGTGCCCGTAAAGATTCACTCTTGAAAATCAGTATTTTGAATATCAAAAGAAACTGCAATAAAGGCTATCTAAATCAACGATGACTTTGTCAAACGAAATGTTCAGCATTGTTTTGTTAAAGGATACTCTTTTTGCTAATATTAAATTTTAGCTTATTTTCTCTTCTAAAACAGATAAAAAGAAAGTGAAACATTCAAATAATGTGTTTTTCAGAGATCATTTTTTTAGATTCACGCATATTTGGCTCTTATAGGACTAATTCCTTTGTTTTTGTGGCGTTATGTTAAAACAGACAGGTTTTTAAGGCGGATTCTCTACACGGGGGACTCGCCCTGAAACTTGAGCTCGTCATTAGTAATATCAGAAACGACGGATCGGATTTATGCCCAATCAAAACATTAGTCACAGATCAATACTGGGTACATTCTTTTTTTAAAGGATTCGAACTGTATAGAAAATGGTCAACTCTTATGACAATAGATACATTACAAAAAAGGTTTTTATCCTCACGCCAATATAATTTATACTAATCTTTAAAAAAACCCACTCAAGATCAAAACAGAGCTTGGCAAACATTGGAAGGAGTATTTAGTCATTTTGCCGAATTGACTGTGTGTGAAAATGTTACACGTCAATAGACATGAAGATTTGATTAATTTCGTAATATAAAAGCTTTGCAGTTGGCGGGATCGACTGGATGATTGGATAGTCAAGTGGCGTGCAAATTGATCATGCCAATAGTTCACATAAAAACGATAATTATATCTGCTAATGTATATTGGAACACGGTTTCAATGTTCTTTACTAAAGGTATCAATTATAATCATTAGCTTCAGGGCTAGTATGTCTAATTAAACTAACAGCAGTAGGAGGTCTGTTGAAATCAATGTAAAAAAAAAGACAGGCATGATGTAAAGGTTGATATGCAGAGAGATAAACAAGAGAATGGGGGGAGAGACATATGAGGAGATCCAATATTGTGTGATAGAGTATGGTATGTGATAGAGAGAGAGAGAGAGAGAGATAGAGAGAGAGAGGAGAAAGAGTGAGAGAGGGGGGGAGGGTGAATACTGCAGCTAGTGTTATTTTTAATGGAAAAAACAAACAAAAACAAACAGTTAGTAGCCAAATTGTAGACAATATAAGATTACTATTTCTTGCATAGACATTGACTGATGCACACCATTTTCATTTAAAAAAAAGATCATGATTTGACAATTAATCCCCAGCCCTCCTTGGCTCCCCTGCGCAAACTCGATTTGACATGGTTGCCTTAACATTTTAAATGAATAATTCATGTACGAAACAGTGTTTAGATAGTGCATCCAGTAAGAACGCATTGTAAATAGTGTTTCTTTTTTCAATCTACCAGTTTTTCTTCTGCGTTTTATGTTGTTGTTTTTAAATTTTGGACTTGTATGCCCTCTGTTATCGTTAATGAAATTTCATAAACAGGTTTACAAATTACGTGCCGAAAGTGTTTCCAAGATGTCCGCTTAGTTTCTAAGGCTAAGAAAAAGATTGGTTGTCCTTGTACGCGTTATATAACATTAGCATTGTAAGGACTGGACTTTGGTCGCGCCGTTTAGCATTTTCCATTACACCAGTGACGGGGCATTGCTCGAGGCCCCCACAACACAGCACGGTTGATGGAAATAAACAATGTTTTGCATAGTAAGTGATATATTCTACTTTGCCCTCGGATCACACCGGTACTCAGGAAAAACGCATGTCCATCAACCAACTCAAGCCCTTCTACACAGTTCTAGTCTTTCCAGACTTAAGCCATTCAGCAGTCTCTATTTAACTATTCATTCAAAGACCCCATCTGAAGCACGAGAAGCATTCGTATTGTCTTAATGTTCGCACAGGACGCTGGGTTAGAAAGGCCTCGGCTATTTGTTGAGAAGCTAACAAAGACCTAAAGCCCAGCTAATGACAGATCAACTGGTAAGCTGACACTTCCTCTTTATTTTCGGCACATTTAAACCAAGAGTTCTCAAAAGAACGCTTTCTTTTTGTGAAATTTAAATTTCTGCTTGATTGGTTTTCAGAGCGTTGACATCAAAATAAAATTTTAAAAAGCGGCCGAAAAATACACGATGTTTTGTGAGTGTTATACTGAAACCAATGGATATGTATACCATCAGTCTGTGGACGTTTATCTCACATTACAAATGATCTCAGTTTTGATTATGAGTTTGCGAGTCGCCAACAAATCGTTCTCCTAATGACGTTGCCAAACTTTGATTCAAACTCTGCCAAGGTTTTAAATTGCTACAAGTGGTAGATCAGATCGTTGGTCTTCCAAATAGGAGGTCCTCGGTTTGAACCCCCCGATCCGCCGGGAGTTTTTATCCATTTCTTGAGCACTGTTTTTTGGATCATGGACAGTATACTGTGATTGGTTGAGGCAGGAGTCCTGATCTTATCTGCTCAATATTTATGTAAAATTGACATTTTGTTGGTGTTGGGACCCGTCCACGGTATACATTGTTCGATGTTGCCGTTGTTTGTTTCACTCAAATCCCAATAATTTTATGGTTTTGAAAACGAAAAGAGTAGCAGGGAAAAATAGTTGCGATGTTGTTCCAGTGTACAATATTGCCCATGCATGTAATCTCAGAGCAATAGTCAGATCTAAAGATTTATCACGACTTAGTCTTGTTATGTAAACACACAAAGGAATAAATGAAGGCTCTTTTGTTCTTAAACCGTTTTTTAGAACCAGATGTGGGTGTGAATGTTTCCTGTTGTACACGCACCTTGCGGTGTCTGACAAGTGCAGGTGGCCCTGGGGAAAGGGGGGGAGGGGGGTTGCAAAGCGTGTTAAAGAGAGATCTTTTCTGGTGGTATGCCCCTTTAGGTGGTGGGGGTCACGGATCCTTCGGGCCTCACCTTAAATCCGGCACTGCATACCATTGAATTGTATTCACTCTGATTCTATATGCAGGGCTATTTATTTCTTACTAACCTTTTCCATCTTTAGATCCTTATTTTTCGCTTTGTGTCTGCCGCTTGCTTTGAAGGGCTCCTGTGTTCCTGGATTCGTAAAGTGTCCATCATTAAATGACGCTAAAACGGTCTATGCAGATATCAGCGTTGTGATTCTAACTTCTAGCGCAAACCTTATAACCACTCTAGGCTTTTTTACTTTGGAGATAATTTAACATGGTTGTTTTGAAATACATTTTTTATGTCGCACTGAAAAATGTTCATGGATACTTTTAAACTTTAATGGGTTACAATACCATACTAGCATGGACTGTAACACGCACCATAAATTATGTAACGCGATTGAGTGGACATTAGTCTTTCAAGAGCTAGACTGTCACCAGGGTACAGTGTGGTGGGAGACATGAAGCGGCGCATAATCTGGTTATTCTGCATTTTTATATATGATAATTACGTTCACAATTCTCTGCTTGCACATAATTACTCATACAAGGCAGGAATGAAAAGAGTTCTATTTCACAGCACCTGCTTTAACATTCTATACATTTCTCTAAGTCTTGTTTACACCAAGTTTTGTGTATAATGCTTTTAATATGACGTGAAACCGCTAAAAGCGAGCGTTTGAAGTTTGTGCAGGCAACTTTGTGTTTTAGTATTATTCAAGCTACATTCGAATTACTCGAAGTCTATCATAGCTTATATATGTTATATGGAGTTAAAATCTTGTACGTATGGTATATTTTCCTTACATCATTTTTCTTTTCTCGCAACTGTAACAGCTTACCTTACCACATATCGGAACCTAATGTAGTGCATGTAGTAGTTGTTCGCCAAAATAGTGCAAATGGATGTGGTAATTAACTTATAGGGGAGGTATGGTTCTCAATATATCTTCATTGGGGAAAACCCTTGCTTTATTAAAGTGACCTGCTGTTATACAGTCGGCTGTTAAATATATATATACACACATTTTTTTTTGCTTTTGTTCGGTTTTATTCAATAAAAAAAACAGTATTTCTAGCTTTCAGTTTATATTTCAGTTTGTTCGTTTTTTATTTATAGTTTACAAATGACATGGTGCTTTTGAGCGCGCAGAGAGGGGGGGGGGGTATTCTAAGCAGACCCGACGCTAGGCTGTGTGGCTTGTAATCAGAAGCACCCGAGCTCGGATCCCGATGTCATCATCAGCATAGGACTTTATTAGTGGCCTTGCGCTAAGGAATCCCATAGAGAAAACGAAGGCAAAACGTGAGAGAGGCTGCGCCGGCCTATTCAAACTCGTTCCAGGCCCTAGACTCACACTGGCCCATTGAGCGATGAAAGAAGTCCAAGCCTAAGAGGCGTATTTAGGTGATCTGTTACCGTCCTGTGCCTCAAAAAGCCTGTCTTTAGACTTGAGAGATGTTCAACTAAGCCGGCGAAAGAAGTTTTGCTTTCTTCGACACGAAGATCCAAATCTGCATAAAACTGCCTTATTTTCTCCTGGTTGTGTCAATGTCAGCACAATAATTTAATATCACGTGATCAGTTCAGACATTGTACATCCATGTCCCAGACCTTTTGGCATGTCCAGTCTGCCCTTGACTCTGTGGCGGCGCTTAAAACCATTGTCAGGCATTAGTCTAGGGACACGTCCGCAAACCGCCGAGTTGCTCGTAGAGGAAAAACAAACCAGCAAATAATATATTGGTGCTATGTTGTCATGAATGTGTCTAAAATCATTAATATTCGATAGACATTAAAAATGCAATAAACGTATTTCTGCTTTGCAGCCGTGATAACAGGAGCTTACGAGTTTTTTTCTTCAGTTGAGACGACTCGTACCATTCTCTGTTGCCAGGGGGAAGAATTAACAGTGTGAGGAGGGCGGGGGCGTGGCTCAATAGTATAAAGCGCGGGTTCTAGTCAGAATTTTCGCTGTTCAAGATTAATCATTGTTCGAATCGGTGTCGGAACAATATGACCAGACAAGTCCCGTCGCTGTATAGAAAACTCTATTGAAATTTTAAGATTATGAGTCAAACTATTACTGTGACAAAAGATTGCCTTTACTACACATGTCACAGTGCTAAGGTTTTAGTAGGAGTGAAAGAAAGAGGCTTTCGCCTTAAATTTTATCACCAACATGCGTAAAATCCTTACTGTAGAATCTGTCGTTTTTTACCCTCTCTGGTAATATCATAGAATATAGATTCAGCATTTCACTCTCTCTCTCGTGGTATCAGGGAATAGAGATTCATCATTTCACGCTCTGGTAGCATCAGAGAATAGAGATTCAGCATTTCACGGTCTCTGGTCGACACGTGCCACCCCAACAGATTTGAACCCGCGCCCTACCCACAACTGTGTATCGTGTTCTAGAGAGATACCGACAAGTGGGAACTAAAACACGTGCATTGAAGCAAAACTGTTTGAGGATTAAATTATCCAAAGCAATTGTACATAGTCATAGATAACAAGAAAATAATGTATATTTGAAGATGAATGGATAAAAAGATGTATATGGATGACTATTTTACAATTCAGAAAAAGATATTTAAACAGCCCAGCTTCGTGATCTACGGCTTCTTTATGAGTTCATCATTTACATCCATTTATTATTATTAGTCATTATTATCTTTCTTGTAGTTATCATCATCATCATCACGGTCATCATCATTATTTACTTATCTATTTATTACCTTCATAGGTTTTGTCTTTTTTAGCCTAAATTTAATGTTTGTGGGTTTTTGAGGGAAGGGAGTCTCTACTATCTTTTATGTTTGTTTTGTTTCACCCTCTTCGCTAGCCGTTTACATTGTGTGTGAGATGTGTTTTTAAAGTGCATAGAAGAACGTGAAAGATATTGTACTCGTGCTGTTTTAGAGGACGTCAACATTTCTTTTTGTTAAAAAAAAAGTCTGACATGAAACCCATCCGATAATAATGCTAGTCCTTTCTTGTTGTGACACTTTTTTGGACAGGAAATTAGGCCATCTCTCAAAACTGATTGCAAAACAGACGAAGTCGGTCTGGTGTTTCTTTACGATTTTCTGAAGTCTACACCAAATGTGTGTATATATTTATATGAGTATGTGTGTGTATATACTTATTTCGAGTTTTTATATCCCATTCGAAATTGAAATCCTCCCGTTTTCTCCCCGCTCTATCACGAGCTGTTTTGTGTGACATTAAAGAGCAAGCTTTGATGAAACCATCAAAAGGAACACGCCAAGCTAATGTGTTTTTCCCGTTACTCACTCATTCACCTTATTACTTGTCTGATGCTGAATTTATTTTGTTCAAGTACACAATTTTACTTTCTCTTTGTTTTCAGCATCACTGCTAAAACACAGTCTGAATAAGGATTTGTTGACAGTTACCAACGAGACCCGTAAAGCGAATGTTATTTAATAGCTTATTCCAGTTGTTGTAAAGATAATCTAGCCCTTGGTTGGTTTACTTCCTCGTGGTTCGTTTACGTCCCCGTGGTTGGTGTTCGTCCCCTTGGTTGTTTTACGTCCTCTTGGTTGTTTTACGTCCTCTTGGTTGTTTTACGTCCCCTTGGTTGTTTTACGTCCCCTTGGTTGTTTTACGTCCTCTTGGCTCCCCCAGGGATGCTGTGCGGAGACGGGACCTCCAGCTGAGATTCAAATTGACCTTTCTTGCCTTCCTTACATCACGTGACTGACTAATAGTCTGTCATTGGTTGCGACCAGGGATCTAAGGTTATTCTCACTTCTAGTCTAAGTACAGTATTAATGTTGTTGTTGACTTGCTCACTAGCCCCACGCCCAACATTTCCCGGCAGGAAGTTGTCACAGCCTCCTTGGTGCTGTCAGTATAATGTGACCGACTGAGACAGGAGTCATGGTATCCCCGCCCTGTCTCGTTTGTGGCAGCACATACAACTTTCAGACATCCGTCTTGGGGCTCGTCCACAATATAGCCTATGTAGTGCTGATGTTGGACGTTAAAACCAACTCAACAACAACAATCAACCTTGGTGCTGTTTACATCACAGGCCATGGAAATCCCGAGCAGTGTCTGGGGCCGCTACGTGCCAAGGTCCTGAGGGCTACCCTGCCGGGATAGGTTGGTGTCACATGGTGTGTTCAGAAATCGTATTCTGGGATTGGTTGTTTTTATATATAAGTACATAGGATCTTTTTCTTAACAAGATCGCATGCCACCCACAGGTTTTATTATTATTAGCTTCTCTTTCCTCTCATTTCGCCTTCTGTTTTTTTTTTTCGACGTTTCTCCCCCATACTGCATTCCTTTTCTTCTCTCTCCTCCCTCCCTCTCTCTCTCCCTCCCTCCCTCCTCCCTCTTTCTCTCTCTCTCTCTCTCCCTCTCTCTCTCTCCCGCTCTCTCTCTCTCCCTCCCTCTCTCTCACCCTCCCCTAGTTTTATGCCACCTAGTTTTCCAAGGAAGATCAAATTGCCAGTCCTTAGTCTAGTCCACAATCATAATCTACGTAGTGGCCAAACTACAGAGAGGGCTGACCGCTAGTGAGCACGACCGCAGGGTCCTGCAAGAGAGGCTGTTATCTATCTATCTATCTATCTATCTATCTATCTATCTATCTATCTATCTATCTATCTATCTATCTATCTATCTATCTATCTACTATCCATCCATCTTTTTTTCTTTCTATCTATCTATCTATCTATCTATCTATCTACTATCCATCCATCTTTTTTTTCTTTCTATCCACCCATCCATCATAAACTTTCTCTATCTAAGCTACTTTTCCAACAAATCACTTGAAGGCATAATTTTTTTTCAACTGAATGACATTAAAAGACCAATCCCCCCTGGGACTGGCATGGCTCTCCCATCTGGTTCACTGTCTGCAACCAAAATTACACATAACCCTGCAGTCTTGTGAGACAGCTGTGTGTGGCTTCTTATTGTTAACAATTACGCGATAGTAGGAACTGAGACAAGGAAACCAAAAGTAAAAGTTCCCCATTTTTTCAGCTTTTTTGTGTGTTTTCAATAGCTGGTTGTATAACTCTAGTCATTGATGAATATAACTACACATCTACATCTAATGTAGCTGGTAGCTTCTAACAAGATGTATCTCTGATTATAGAATGCTGCTTTACTAAAAACAATCAGGATCCATTCCTGGCTTCAGACAGTACATGATATAAAAATTAAATGTTTCTAGTTTATTCTGCTCGGACTAGCTCTTATGGTAATTGTCAAACGTTGACAATATTATTTTGCTACATGTCAATTAAAATGTTTTTTTTTTATTTTATGCTGAGCCCCCCAAGGACAAGGAATAAATTTAAGTTCGTGCCTAACACACCAACAATACTGTAACAATGATTAGCCTTGCCAAGTTTGCTAGTATCAGCAGACATTGGGAAATTTATCTGGAGTCACCCAAAAAAGCAATGTCTGAAATATCAACTTAACTTGTCGAAGATCTACAGCAACGCAGTCATGATTTATCGGAAATTTCCTACACTTTCATACTTATCTTATAAATCATCGAAATGCTCATTTCCAATTGAACATGCACTTAGTATTTCCTTGTACAGCCCTTGATACTCGTATTAATTTGTTGGGATTCACGGACGATAACTCGTGTGACCGAGTTATGGTTCGTGGCGTGCGTCAATATATCGTTTTTCTTTTATCGATAATCTGCCTGCCATGTTTTTCCGCCGTCCGCCCCGCACTGAATTGGTTTGTCTTATTTGATTTGCAGAAATCCCGTAGCAGCAGAACCAGCGACAGTTGAGTCAGGCCGCTCATATTGTCCTGACGAGCGCGATGCTTTGATCGGGTGAGTTCCCCTTGATTTCCTCAATGGACGTTTTCATACCATTACTGTGAACAATGTACAGCTGATTGCTCCATTTGTTTAGGGGGCGTCGGAAATGGGGACACACTTAATGTCCTACTGATTGTGCGGATTTGATCAGTACAACTTGGAATGCCGGGTTAGATTAATTGCAAAAACTTTAATTAAATATTTGTCGGAAATAATAGTTATAGTCTAAAATTTGAATTTGTATTCGTCTTTTTGAGAGAGAGAGAGAAAGAGAGAGAGAGAAAGAGAGAGACAGAGACAGAGAGACAAAGAGACAGACAGACTGAGAGAGAGAGAGAGAGAGAGAGAGAGAGAGAAAACAAGTTTGGTAGAGAGGAGGGAATTTCGCCAGGCTATACTTTATGCCTTTAGACCGCAATGGATTTTATATAAATCCTAGTACAATAACAAAAAACTGTCCTGATTAATCACCCTGGTGTGTTACAAAAATAAATGAGCGTTAGAAAGTTTTAGACTTTTCTTGATGGGCCGCGACGAACCATGAGAGATCTATCATTCTGTTCTTTTAAAATGGACAAAATTATCCAGTGACATTCACAAAACTCGTATTAGTTTAAATCTTTTTTTTATTTTTTACTCTTAAAAAATATTTTATGCAATAAAGAATATAAATTATCAGCAAAAAAACAACAACAACCAACCTAGTCATTTTTCCTTCATTAAATGGTGTGCACATTTTGATTAATACGGCTCTTATAAATATTTTATCTCCCAAATGATCATTATAGACATAGTTGCCTAGTTGTTCAGGTCAAACTTTTCACTACAGAAATGATCATGATTCTATAGGGCAAGATGTTTTAAAACTCTTTATTGCACAAATGTTTTTGCTTGTTGAAATAGATAGCATGGGTGGTACATAGAGCCTGACGGTAGCTCACAACTAGTCTTAATGCTTCGTATTCGCATATCTGAGGAAGAGTTGTAAGCTCTCAGCGATATGGTACTTAGGCTTCTAGATGTCGAGTACAACTCGACTAATCTTAAAAAGCGTGAAGAACCATGAACTTCTCTTATTTGTGTTTGTTTGTTTGTTTGTTTTAGAGAGAGAGAGAGAGAGGGGGGGGGAAGGGAGGGAGGGAGAGAGAATACCAAGTTTGGTAGAGAGGAGGGAATTTCTCCATGCTATACTTTATGCCTTTAGGCCCAAATCGATTTTATATCAATCCTAGTACAATAACAAAAATTGTCCTGATTAATCACCCTGGTGTGTTGCAAAAATAAATGAGCGTTAGGAAGTTTAAGAGTTTTCTTGATGGGCCGCCACGAACCATGAGAGATCTATCATTCTGTGCTTTTAAAATGGACAAAATTATCCAGTGACATTCACAAAACTCGTATTAGTTTAAATCTTTTTTTATTTTTTTACTCTTATACAAATATTTTATGCAATAAAGAAAATAATTATTAGTAAAGGACAACAACCTAACATAATAGATACAAAAGTGGAATCTCCTGTTTTTTTATACCAGATGAAAAACTATTTTTGAGGTAATAGTGATTAAATAACAATTCACATAGTTATGTCTAAAAGCCTTTTTATGAACAAAGTAATACGTCTATTTAAATATTTTGCAAGGCGTGTATCAAAATAGGACGCAGTTTGGAGCGTTTGGGTTGTTGGTTTCATATTTTTTGAGCGTCAGATACAGAGCAAAGTTACAAAATTTCCTCCGACATTAAGGGCTCAAGGGGGAAGGGGGGGGGGGGCAGCACATGCTAGGCTTTAGTGCAACCAGAAGTTTTACCGCGACAAACTAACTCACGTAATGTTTATTTAGTCTAGTGGGAAGTACACCAGGAACCCCAGCAGACATCTAAGGTCACTACACGTCTGAACTCACGCGACTGTATTGTATATATACCTTCACCTGAGGGTCGTATTCCTGAGAGTCTATCTTATATCGCAAAAGCTGCAAAAGACCGGTTCCAAAACATTAAGATAAGATTAAGAAAAAGATATAACCAGCGACAATGTTTTGGCCATCTTGTATAGAGGACGAACCGGCAAACGTTACCTTAGGTCCAGTTCCAACCGCTATTCAAACAAGTTGAAAAGGAAACTGAGAGTTCTGGAGATGCGCCTGTCTGCGGCAAGACGCTGCTGAGACAGTGCTGAGGCTTGAAAGATGCGCCTCTGAGTTGACATCCGAGCACAATGAATTAGACCTTACCCACTCTCCGTGTCCTCAAGCTCACAATCACAACTGTTCCAGGGCGGCCAGACTAGGGTGGGGGGGGGGAGGGCGTCTGATGATCCTCATTGTGTGGGCTGTCCCCCAGGTCTAAATGCGTGGCGGGGAATAGAATAACGTTAGGGTTAAATCACCCCAATCCGGTGCCTGCAATAAGCAGAACTAAAATGATTGCCCCTGTCTTTAGGAAAGCCATAATTTTTCAGGATATCTTCAAATAGAAACAGTAGTTATTTTTGTTCAATATGGTAACATGAAATATACTTCGCATCTGTTTGTTAATATAAAACGAGAATTAGGCAAAATATTTTTAAAAAGAACTGCAATTTATCGTGACATCTCGAGTGCGGTGTTAAGACTGTTTTCTTTCTTAAGCATGTTTTTCTTCTTTTGTCTTTAGATTTGTGCCCCGGCGCACTTTTACTTAGAACCATGGTAATAACTTAATATCACTGGAAATTTCTGCCAAACTATAATTAGAACTATATGATGGATTACAACAGGTGCTGAGGCCTGCTGGACAGTAGAAGAGAAACGAATGAGATATAAGTGATAAGGACGGGCAGATAGTGGGCAGGGCATAGGGGCATGGTTTAACGGAGGTTCGTGAGAAGAGAGAAGAAGACATAAAAAAATCAGATAGAAAAGGATAGATGGGTAGGGGAAAATTTGGATGAAAAAATAACTATACAGAGATGAAAGTTTTACATGGAATGCAAAATGTGAAAATAATGGAGAGGAAGACAAAATTTGGTAAAGGATCAAACCGATTGAAAATCAAAAGGGTTTACGGCAAAATGTAAGGGCTTTTCCTACATGCATTGTGCACAATTAATGGCGACGGAGACCTAAGTCGAATATTGGATGAAACGAAGACACCTGCAAATGATTCTGTAAACATTTCAATTTCATTCATTTTGTCCATTTACAAAACACAAAACTAGTAGTAAAAAGTTCTTTACTTTTCCTCAAATAAATTTCCCTTCGTTGAAGATCGTGCAGTTCTATGCTACCCTCCTCCACTGTTTTACTTCTCATCAATAATGAATGGCAGGAGAAAGCTAGGTTTTTGTGTGGACTTTTCCCGTCCGCTAACTGCGTCACTTTGTGGGGAAGCAGAGCCAGCGGGCCTCGGGTAACGCTTACAGGCGTCATGCCCGCCACTTTCCAGAGCGCGGTGCCACAACATTAGCTCCCTCCCGGGCAGATACTATCTGGGGTTAGCCCATGGTCTGTTGGTCCAAGCTACAATACTAAGGGTGGTTTTTTTAGTAGGGGGGATACATTTATTTTGCGATTAATGTTCTTCACCCCAAACCCAGTATATGTACTTATAATTGTTAGCACATATTGCCTGGTTTTATTTAAGGATTTCACGGTCTTGTTAATCCGTAGGTTGATATTGTAGAGCTACAATAATAAAGAGTATAAAGAATAGCACACGAATTCGACACATAAAGATTGCAATAAAAAATCTGAAAACACATTAAGGAGGGAAAAGTACAAGAACTTTTACATCTACAGCACATTTGTTTCACTGAAGGGTAGAACTAAAAGGAAATAAATAGAATTAATTCACTACTAGTCTTCACCTAACACTAGGAAAAATATGTCCATACCGTCAGAAGGAATAAAACAAGAGCAGAAACAAATGCAGCCTCTTATTTCGTTCTGTGTCAGTAAGGGTCTTGTTGGGTAAAGGTCTTAACTGCGGAGTCAGTATAACTAGAGAGTTTGTATACGTTGAATGACTGAGTGTCTGGTTCGAATGGTTCGAATATCGAAAGTCTCTATAAGTTGAGGCCTGTATGTGTAAGAGTCTAAATAGTCAAATTGTGTGCACGTAGAGAATATGAATGACTGTGTGTCTGAATGAGCCATGGTTCGAATATCGAAAGTCTATGAGTTGAGGCATGTATGTGTGAGAGTAAATAATCAAATTCTGTGCTGGTAGAGAATATGAATGAGTGAGGGTTAGAACCTTCTGTGCCTCTATGGGCTGAGGTCTGTAACAGTGAGTGTCCGAACAAGCGGGTGTAGTGCTGGGTTGTAAGCCACTCAGAGCCCAGCCGCCCTGCTTATTAAAGGCCGATGCTTATCTGGCGGGGCTTAGCTTCAGGCACGTCCCTCTCTGGTCTGGTCAGACGATGGTCCGGCCCGGTACCCGTGCTGTTTGCCCAGGTCTCAGGCGCGCGGATGTTGAGATGGTCAGAGATGGTCAGAGATGGATTATGTGGCCGCCCCGTGCAAATATCAGCGTCTAGATCTGGGGCTACAACTGAGACGGCCGCTGATCGGTTAGGACAAACGGTGAGGGATGAAAGCTGGGTGGCCTCAGTATATGTACTTATAATTGTTAGCACATATTGCCTGGCTTTATTTAAGGATTTTACGGTCTTGTTAATCCGTAGGTTGATATTATAGAACTACAGTATTAATAGTTATAAAGAATAGCACACGAATTCGACACATAATTATTGCAATAATAAATTTGGAAACACATTAAGGAGGGAAAAGTACAAGAACTTTTACATCTACAGCACATTTGTTTCACTGAAGGGTAGAACTAAAAGGAAATAAATAGAATTAATTCACTACTAGTCTTCACCTAACACTAGGAAAAATATGTCCATACCGTCAGAACGAAGAAAACAAGAGCAGAAACAAATGCAGCCTCTTACTTCGTTCTGTGTCAGTAAGGGTCTTGTTGGGTAACTGCGGAGTCAGTATAACTAGAGAGTTTGTATACGTTGAATGACTGAGTGTCTGGTTCGAATGGTTCGAATATCGAAAGTCTCTATAAGTTGAGGCCTGTATGTGTAAGAGTCTAAATAGTCAAATTGTGTGCACGTAGAGAATATGAATGACTGTGTGTCTGAATGAGCCATGGATCGAATATCGAAGGTCTCTATAAGCTGAGGCCTGTATGTATAAGAGTCTAAATAGTCAAATTCTGGTAGAGAGTATGAATGATTGAGGGTTAGAACAGTCTGTGCCTCTATAAATTGAGGCCTGTATGTAAGAGTAAATAGTCAAATTGTGTGCACGTAGAGAATATGAATGAGTGAGGGTTAGAACCTTCTGTGCCTCTATAAGATGAGGTATATAACAGTGAGTGTCCGAACAAGCGGGTGTAGTGCTGGGTTGTAAGCCACTCAGAGCCCAGCCGCCCTGCTTATTAAAGGCCGATGCTTATCTGGCGGGGCTTAGCTTCAGGCACGTCCCTCTCTGGTCTGGTCAGACGATGGTCCGGCCTGGTACCCGTGGTGTTTGCCCAGGTCTCAGGCGCGCGGATGTTGAGATGGTCAGAGATGCTCAGAGATGGATTATGTGGCCGCCCCGTGCAAATATCAGCGTCTAGATCTGGGGCTACAACTGAGACGGCCGCTGATCGGTTAGGACAAACGGTGAGGGATGAAAGCTGGGTGGCCAGGACAAAATGCAATGTAAATAGGAGGGGTGTCACCGGCCTGGACAAAGTAAGATATAAATATGAGCGAGGCGTGCTACAAGCCATGGACTAAGTAAGATATAATAATGGGCGAGGGGTGTTTTCAGCCAAAGCCAAAGTACAATGTAAATTATGTGAGGTGTAACGAGACAAGGACGAACTGCAATGGAAATGGGAGGGATTTTACCAGCCAACGACAAATCACAATGTAAATATGAGGGGTGTTATGAGCCAAGGACAAAGCGCAATGTAAATACTAGGGGTGTTATGAACCAACACAAATCACAATGTAAATAATTATGCGGGGTGTTAGGAGCCAAGGACAATATTATGTACAATACAAATATGAGAGGTGTTTTTGCCAAAGACAAAGTGAAATGTAAATACGAGGGGTGTTTTTGCCAAACACATAGTGAAATCTAAATATGAGGGGTGTTTTTACCAAACACATAATGAAATGTACATATGAGGGGTGTTAGGGGCCAAGGATAAATTGGTATGTTATATCAGTCTGACATAAATAAAATATTGATTCTATGCAGTTAGTGTAGCTATTGCAAAACCATGTGGTTTATGCGTCGACAAAACTATACGAGTGTTCAGTCAGCCACGGTGTACAAAAGTGACAACAACAAAAAGTTTGTTTATTTAAAAAAAAAATTTTCTGTTAATTTAAAAAAACAGCAAACGCGTACTTCAGTTCAAGTTGTAAACACCTTGTCAAATCTAAGCGTCAACAGAAACATACCTATTAAACGATTCAGAAGGAAAAAAGCAGGTAAAAGAAAACAAAGGGGGAATAACAACAGTAAGTTACTCTCATCCAATGTTCCCTACAACTTCACGCAAAAACGCTAAACGCCTTCCGACCTGATTAAGGTAACCACACATTTTAATATGACACCTTTTTGTTTGATTGCCATTTCTAATCTTTATTTGGTCATTTTATAAATCACAATTAAATGTATCCACATGCTGTTAGTTGTATTTTGTTCCAAGGCTGCATTACTAATAACCAATAATTATTATTCTAACAAAACGGTGCAGTGTGCGCGTTAAAATTTGCGCATTTGAAAAAAAAGTATGACGTTAGCCAGATTCGTCTCTATCCGAAAATCCGCATTTTTAGATTTTCATCTTTTTGGTGTATTTAAATATGGAATGGCTAAGAGTTTAATTCTCAATAAGTGATAATTTTCGGTTCAAAGTGCTCAAATGGAAAAAAAAAATAGATTGTTGAACTTTAAAATTATGCAGGCGTAAATTTATGACACTTAATGTATCGCAGATTGGTAGAATTGTCTTTCCTCCCGCTAAGAAGTCCATACCATATCAATTTTGGGCTTATCTCCATTATAATAAGAACATTTATATACAATCTTACAGATTAGTTATAATTCTTGGTTTTCAAGATTTAATAAAAAAAAAAAAAAGAAAAAAGAAAAAGTTTTAATAGTGTTGCAATGGCTTAAAATAACTTTCAAAAAGATATGTATAAATCTAAACATTGGGTGAACAAAATGACTCCACTTCCGTATTTAAACATGTATATAAAAAACATCTCATCGTGGTCTCAAATATTAACATGATTGTAGTTAATGTTCTGACTGATTTATAACCGCTATCGACCTTAAAGGCTACGGCAATTCCGAGAGTCAACGCATATCCAACAATAGCCGAAAAAATAAAAAACAGTTAAGCTAAAAACAGCTCTGAGTTCAATCGTCAAATAGTTCAACTGAGGACAGATAGAGACAGGTGTTCGATCAAATCACAAAGGTCAACGAACATCCTTGTATCTCCTCAGTAATATAGTTAATAAAAAAAACTGGCTTGGACAGCATGGGGACAGTTGGACTCCTAGCAGCGCTCCAATGCCTGTGTGGGTGTAGGTGGGTGTAGGAGGGTGTAGGTGGCTTGTAGGTGTGTGTAGGTATGTGTAGGTGGGGTATAGGTGAGACGGGAGGTGTATGTGAGATTAGGAGGGTGTATGTGGCTTGTAAGTGTATGTAGTGTGATGGACGCTCTTCGCTGAGCTTCTTCTCCCGGCTGTGGGTGACTCACGGCCGTTTCAATGCAGCACGAGCACTGCCCTTGTCTTCTCTCAAAGAATGTGAAGACAGCACATAAAAATATCAGACTTCCGACCTGGGGCCCGTCCACTATATAGCCTATATAGTGCTGCTGTTGTTTATGTTGGTTGATGGTTTACTAGACCATGAGGAGAGCTAATACTAGTTTTTCCCTCTCTTTTTTCATGTTTTTAGCTCGGTCTAACGGTGTGTCTGTGATTGTCTCTTTGTGTATCCAGGAATTAATGGAGAAACAGTGTTTGTACTATTGGCTCTGATCAGGCTGAGGCCAAAAATAGACTAAGCCCTAACACTTGTGGGTCTCGAGCTGTTTTGATCAAGGACTGAGTTTCACTAATAGGATTTAACCATAATTTTATATTTCTGCAAAATCCCAAATCTATTTACCGACGTTTTTGAAACATTCACCTACTCATATATAACTGAGCGGGTACGGTGACGCGTGCCAAGGCCAGTATCTGACAGTTTGTTGTTGCTGCCACACAGACACAGAGAGCACGTGACGATATCACCACATTATACTGACAGTGACACCGGCCTAACCAGTAGTGACCTAAGTCCGTGAGATATAACGGTAGGGTACCTCCTAATAAAAGCCTAACATTCTAACCCTAAAGTCAGCCCGCCCCTTAGACGCTGGTTCGATTGGCGTTTATACAACTTCTCCTGTTTCCTCTTTCGTGCTTTCCATGGTCTTGGTCTCTGTCTCGGTCCGTGATTCTCTCTTCTATTTGATTTATTCTTTTATTTATCACTCACATCTTTACGCTCTAATGTCAAACTACCACATCCCTAAACTCTAGCATTGCAGAAAGTGTCTCTAATTGTATTTTCTGTCGCACAGTCAATGAACAGACGATGGTACTGGAACCTGCGAAGAAACAGGGCGAGCGCTTGAACCAACGTACCAATGTGTCTCCCCTCTTTCATATTCTCAATAATTTAGTGCACATTGAAAAGTGCTCTGGTAACTCTGTTATTTTTGTGATGGGACGATATCTCATGAATGATTATCTTAATGCACTTTTAGAGACATAAGCTTCAT
>RQTK01000997.1:165465-182831 GCA_003991915.1 Elysia chlorotica | reverse complement strand
TCTAAGAAAACCTGTACCACTAAGCCATATGCGGTCAAATTATTCCATGAAAATTTCGATATATGGCCAATATTTCTGAGATAAGGATTATCCTATATCCAGATTTAGACTAAAACTAAAAAAGGCATTGGTATCAAGCAACGAGAATACTTGCTGATCCCCAAACCAAAAAAAACAACCTCTGGAGTACCATTTGGAAGTGGTACTTTTTTGCTAGACTAGCATAGCCTTTGTTCGGGTATGATAATCTTTCTAGAATATGTTTCCAGAATGGAATGGCCACTCTTTTTGACTGTGGTACAAGGGTATTTATTATTTTAAATTATTATTTGAAACACCCACCTGTTTCTTTACATTATTATTTGAAACACCCACCTGTTTCAGATGTTTTTCATTCACAATGAGTGATATAAAAACAACAGATTTATTCCGAGTGCTTTTGATCATGATTTTACATAATTTTTCAATACTAACCTTCACACAATGCGCATATGCCCATAACTGAGCCAGTAAAGTAAGGTCTTGGAGTTGGAGTTTCCTGTTTCTACTTCCCAAAACCCACAATTATGGATGGTTTGCCCATGGATTGACAACAGTTGGTTGAAGTCATGGAACATGTTCTCATTGATTGAGTTTTATTCTGTAGGATGTTTTAAAAGTTTGAATAGGACTGGGGAAAGAGGTAACCCATATTTGAACTGATGTCGAAAATAAGACACATATCAGTAGCAACATGCAGAAGAATGGTTAGCAACTTCACCAGGGGAACAATACTGCCACACTGACATTTTTTACATCCAGTATTTCCTATACCAATCTTACCGTGGACCCCTATGCAACTCACGCAAATAAGTTTTAACTTACTTGTAAATGCAACTCAGCTTAAGTGTAGATGATTCTATGGTGTTCAAGTTGCTTAGTTTGTCACTCCACTGTAGCTAACACTGCTTCACCTCCAGACGTCCCCCAAACACTACACACACATGCACACTTTGTAACTTTTGTTGCTGTTTCAGCTATGTTAGATTTAAGTCCATAGCACAATGCTCATTTTATGAATTTAGATTATATTTACTTTACAGTAGATTTTTTCAAAGAGTGACATTCTGTAAGGTTAAATGTATTGAATCATATTCAGAGATGCAAGAAATGATAACAAATGTATGTATTTTTGTCAAAACAAGGCTAATTTTAATTTTTAAGATGCTTTTTAAAATTTGAAATTCGTCCCAATTGGTCCTTTTGTTGCTTTTGTTGTGGGCTTAGCCATAAAAAGAGAGATGCTATGAAGAGATTGGCTACTGAACTGTATATTATGTTATAGTCATGAAAATGCTATCATTAAAAAATCTATTTAGTTTAAATATGTACATACATGTACATTTCGAAATTTAAATTGCTGTATTGTACATGAGTGGTGAAATCAAGTATCAACTGTATATTGTAAATGGCTTTGAATTTCCTTAAATAGGGAGAGCGCTATTTACTAGTTATTGTTTTTTATTGCTGTTACATAATCATATGATATAATGACGACATTTTCATCTTGTTTTCTACAGGCAACATAAAGAGGAAATGCCTGCTAACAAGAACTCTCCTTCTCTGAACTAGATTAAACTTTTTGACGGCCACAAATATCTTTTCAACTGTAAGTATGTGTTTACTGATCAATGACCTATTTTTTAAAATTCTGTGACTACTTTACCATATTTATACATTTTGTAACCTCATTCCAATTTCCATGGATAATAGTCCTAAGTTACTAGACTGTCCTGGAATTCAGCTGCAGTGAGAACTGAAAATTAATGTTTGAGTGTAAAGATTAACTGGTATATTGGATACAAAATAAAAGAATGAACAAGATCTATCTATTAAAAATATTTAGGGCCTGCTGGATAATTATTTTTTGTATTTCATGTACCAGCAATGTATTATAAAAAACAAACAAAAAAAAAACAACAGAAAAACAAAACATTTTTTTTCCTTCTGAATTCTGCAGAAAGAAGGTCGTTTTAATATCATCGACACCATAAAAGCAGGGATTTCTAAAAAAAATAAGTTCTTTTTGCAGACAATAATATGCATTCTTGAACCGTGCAATATATTTTTTTTTTTTTAATAGAAAATAATTAAGATCCATGATACTGCCTATCTGAAGCATATATTTGTGTGTGCATTTATTAATTTTAAAATAGAAATATCATTGGTCAATTTGAATTTGTAGCCTCTCCTAGATCCCCACCCCTTTCCACACTCTCGCACACAATAAATCTATGCCATTCTAATCCAATGACACCTGGACACATTGTTATGGGCTGGTTTTTTTTTTTTGTAGTTCTTATTTTGGATTCTGTTGATTTTTTTAAAATGAAGAGTATAAAACATTTTGTATCAATGTTAATTCATAGTTTGTATGTATGCGATCATGTACATCATATTAACTTGCAACATTTGTTTAAAAAAAAAACAAACACCACCATTCGATGCATTTTACCCACTTTGTCGTGAAAAGAAAACAAACAAAAATTTCTGACATGTAATAAGATAATAGGTTTGATATAACTATGACAGGTCGTCTCCGAAACAAGCAAAAAAGAAAACCTTGTTTGATTGTGGGAATTTGCTCTTTGACCTAGAGAGTTGCTCTGAGTGTAAGGGTATAGTTGAATTTTTATTTATTGAGTAATTCCTTATCAAGGTTAAATTTTATCATTAAATATGTACAATGCCGTACTACATGCTTCAGAATGCACACTCATATTGTGCTTTATATAGTCTGTGTATCTCCCTTGAAGTTCACCTCATAGGCTCATAAATGAGATAACAGTACATATATGCTAATCATCAATCTTTTTTTGTTTGTTTTTTAGTTAGGACTGATTTCTCATCATAAAACAATTTATTTTTTTTTCGTCTTGGGCATGGTTGATTTAATTGTGAAATACTTATATTATTTTTTTTCATTTTTTTTCTTTTGTATCGTCTGACTGAAAAGTGCTCAACACCAGATCTTTTTCTTGAAATGTACAAAGAGGTGAAGTTTTTATTAAGGCGAATTGGTTTTCTCGTGAAGGAGAACTTTGGCTGTTATTAAAACTTATTTTATTGAAATGGTCATAGGTAGCTAGCTTACTATATTTCACAATTGGGTGAATTGGGTGAGATATTGTAATATTTTTTTATTTTTACATAAATACTGTTAAGGCAAGAAACATCCAGTCTAAACATAGATCGTTAGCGGTCTTTTGGTCTACAAATAATCGTTATTCTCTTTTCTTACTTCATGGGTTGAGTAAAAATGTGAAGAGTACACAAGTGTAGCCTAAAATAGCAAGTAAAGTGAGACATATCTCACATACACCGTAACTCCAATGTATGAACCATTTATTATTTCAGGATTTGCCTTAAATTTGTATTTCAGTTCAGAAACATATATTTAGCTTGAAGATTACCAACACAGATAATTGGATCGCTAGATATTGTAACGAAAGAAGAAAACATAATATGAAAACTAATGCTTTCTTAGAGTCAGTTCTTAAGTCTACTTAAAAATCTGAGAACCGTTCTGAAGACAAGGAAAATCACTGTTTGCAAGTTGCGGTCATCATCACTGTTGGAGCTTGTGAAGGATAAGCCCCATAATCTCTCCTGTGGTCAGTCCTTGTTAAGTAGGACAAGACACTGTTCTGACCAATGACTGTTTTCTCTATATTTAAAGCAGATTAACCAGTTAGACGCCGCTGACCCTAATCGCGTGTTGACTTGCACTTGGGTTTATTTTTGGCTCTGAATCAAGGAGCATTTCATAACTATGACGTCAACTTTTACACCTTGGAACCCGTTGTCCGTGCTTTAATTCGTAAAGCTTAGGGATCATTGTGTGTTTTGTTTTTAGATTTGGCATTATGTACCGATACTACGGATTGGTCACAAGCTTGTGGGATAGGCAATCTTAAGAGTTACCGGATATAGTAACACTTGTCCTACACTAGCAATTCCAAGCATACATCGTCATGTATGGCATGAGAACTGTACTCGAAGTTCCTTCTTTTTCCTTGTAATAATATGGTCCAGAATTAATTCGAGGACCCCATGACATATGTTAGAGTAGAAAAGAAAACCCAAATAAAAATCCGTATTCTGTAGAGATAAAAACGTAGTGGTATGCGCCAAACCACCAAAGTTCAAACAAACTACTTTGGACATTGGATTGGGTTGTATTTTAAAATTCACATAATTGTTGTATTATGAATTTTAGCTGAAATCGATGTATGAAATTAATTTACTATGTTCTGTGAATATCTTTAAAAATACCAGTCATCTTAAAGTTTGGTCGATGGACTTAACGTCCAATTTTTTTTTATATTGTTTGCTCCGTAATTGATTTTTTTTTTCCATTTTGTTGTTGCTGTATCTTAATCAATCACCAACCCAGGCTAGTTACAATTATCGATCATCATTGTCTCAAAGCCCGTAGATCGTGTACAAGCGTATCACAATCAGCTCCCAGCTCGATGCTCATCTCAGCTTTTGTTTACTCTCGAACATTTATTATGGATCCTGATATTGAAAGATGTAATCATAATGCAAGGTTTTCGTTTCAGTCCATAAGTAATCTGTGTTCTTGGACGGCTATTACTACAGCTGTATGTACTTGTTTAGTTTTTATTCATGAAGTTGTTCTATTACTTTATGGCAAGTGTTCTCTATTCAAATGAGATGTTCACTATAAATGATAATTTGGCTTTGGTTTTGATCGTTGGCATCGCAACAAAATATCTTTTACAAGATAATCATTATTGGGAAAGCAATAGTATATCTTTATATGCCAACAGCAACTGCCGCTATTCTCATTCACGTCGTTTCTCTGTTATGAATAATTTTCACTTTTGTTAAAGTCTTACTTGTTTTTATTCTCAACAGTTCTTTACACATAAAAACCTTTGTTAACAAAACTAGATCAATATATTTATTATAAAGCAATAAAACAACAAATTTAACGGCGATGTAACGTAAGCTTATCTTTGTTTAAGGAGGCTTTGTTTATTTTCACGGCTCTCCCGTCAATAATGATCCTCCCTGTAGATTTTGTGCTGCGGCTCAGCGCTCAGTCGGACAATAGATCAGGCGCCGTGTTAAAATCGATTGATTTTTCTTGCCCTTTTTTGTATTTTATCTGTTTAGACGTGAAATCAATTATAAGAACCTTTAGGACATATGCATGTGTTATTTCGTTTTTTAGAAGAATTGGCTAAATTGATAATTTTTGAATGGTGTTACTTTGTGGAATTTGTCCAATTGTATATCTTCGAGTTTGGCGAAATTAAGTTCGGCAGAGGTAAATGTAGGACTGCATGCTCAAGACCACCTACCTCTCATAAAGAAACCCGATTTGTTTTTCGTGTATTTTTTTTTCGTTCTCATGCATTTTTTTATTTTATTTAGTCGGCTAGCATAGACTTCAAATTTCGTCATCAAGGCCCATCACCATTTTAAAGAGCCCCAATATAAACTTTGAGAAAAAGACGCGTTTTGGTTTTAAATCCCATCAACAAAAAAAAAAAAAGAAAATAATAATACACAAATAAATTTATAAGAAAGAAAAAGGCAATAAAGCCAAGTTGTGACTAACGCGTTATAATACATAATATCATATTTAGGTTTCTTGACTTTATAGCTGTATTATTAATATTAAATTTTTTTTCCTTTCCAAACCATCTCAAGAATTACCATGAAAATACCCCAATGTAATATCACTGACACAGTAATTGTGTAGAACTGCCTTTATACTGTTTTATTTTTCAATCGTCAACAATCTGGCTTTCTGTGCCATAATTATGATACAAGTGTGTGAGTCGTACTCATACGGCCTTGGCCGGGAGGGTTCTCCTTTTGAAGCGAATGGCTTTTAATTAACCTTACATAGTCTTCTTTTTTTTTCATTGCCTGGTATGTCAAATTTATCAACCTTGTTCACGGCTACAGTCCATGCCTGATCATAAGTCATAATTTTATCTCTGTCTACGCTTCACACTCACCATCGCCTCACAAGACCCTCGTACACACAATACTAAAATCGAACACACGGTCAGTACCTCTGGAATGGTCAAACTTAATCATCATCGTCATTACGACCACCATCATCATCAACATCATTGTCATTTTTAATATTGCTATTGCTATTACTATTATTATTATTATATTATTATTATTATTATTATTATTATTATTATTATTATTATTATTATTATTATGGTCCATAATTCCGTCTCGCGAGACCCGACCCCTCACGATGTCACCATACTACATGTATTACTAACGAACTCGCCTCAGGTAACTCTAATGAAGGCGAGGCTCGCCGCGCCCTGCTTTCACCTCAAGGTGACCGCTGCTAGACCTCACGCGCTCTGGGCCTGGACCTGGGCCTGGCCTCTGCTGGTCATGCCTGTCATTGTCATGCCTGGCTGACCCGCTGTCCGATAGGTCTGAATTATTCGCTCCGGCCGTATTATTGGTTCCAGTTGATTGCCATAGTCTCCAAGGCTGCGGTTCGCTTAGTTAACGCGAACGGCCGGGCATTGATTTTGTAATTTTCTCCTCTTCGTTAGTCTGACAATTTGAAGACTCGTTACTACGAAAGTAGTAAAGTATCGCCTGTGGCAGTACCTGTTAAGAGGGGCACATCCATTGCATTGTTTATTTTCAACCGCTTCTATATCGGAATTTTAGCTGCAATCTTTAGAAAAAATAATTATAGTATCTAAAAACAAAGAAAAAGCAACCAAAATTACCAAAAAACAAACAAACAGAAAACAAACAAAAGCAAACTCGGGTGGCAATATTAATAATTGATCTGTTAATTTATCAAAGCTCCATGGTTGAAAACATCCCCCTGCCCCTCTCTACGCTTTTCGTTTTGTAATACGCAAGTCATTGCTCTTGCCTCGTGTTTGCTGCCAGCTCCAAGTACACATACATGTACTAGAATAATTCTAGACCTGGATCTAGAACCAGACCTGTCCAATCGAACGCGGCGTTTGAGGAGCCGTAATCGCCACTTGAAGTTTAGCAGCTCTGGTTGTCCTTACCCCCACAACAAGACGCTAATATCAAAGGCTTATCGAGACTTAGTTGTACTATGTAATCTGTTCTGGCAGGCTGACAGATTTAGCCTTGATCGCAAATCCGCGCTTCGGTTGCCTGTGTTTGGTTCGAACTTCCATCGTCTCTTGTTTTGTTTCAAACCATTATCAAAAGGAAGTTTGTTGAGTTAAATCACGACCGTTCCGTACACAGAACTATATCAAACATATCTCTGAGGTTAGATAAACTGGTGAACAACCTCGTCTACATAGGATCGATTCAGAGTTGTTTTTTTTCCTCATTTGGGCCGTGCGGATTTAGGAAATCATGTGAGTAGTGAACTTTTTATCCCTATGATATTTTTTATATAGTGATTTGGGCATAACAGTGTATAAAGACACTTACTTTCAAAGCAATGCAAAGCAAGAGTAACAAAAGCCACAAAGAAAAAAAAAACAAAACAACAACAACAAATAAAAAAAACGAACGAAACAAAAAAAAAAAAGAACAAACACAAAACTGATCAACTTCTGAAGTGCTTTATTCGGACGCGTTTCTGTTAATTTAAGATCTTCTTAGAAGACCGAAATGTTAAAAAAACAATTTCTTTCTTATCAGTTGTTTTCCGTTCTTTGTGCCTATCCTTGTTGTATTTTGGAACTGAACACAATCGATTGTTTTCTTTGTTAACTGAATATGTAGAAAAATATGTGGGTTCCAAGAAAATGTGAAAATGTCAATTGTTGTTTATTCTTCTACAAATATCAGTTTCACATGGACCATCTAACAATTTGAATTGATATGGAAAAGGCATAAAAGCCATTTGTGGCTTTGTTGGTTAGGACCCACATCTGCGATGACTTGTGATGTAAAACCCACCAGGCCTAGAGTATGATCTGTTAATTCTTCTCATTTATCTTGAAACGAGGGTTCTAGAACTAACGATAGGTTCGCGTGTTTATTTGTTTCAGGCCTTACAATGACAGTCGAAATACAACCGCCTTACTAGATGGCTTTAGTAGAGTAACACATCTCTCTCTTCCCCCCCCCCTCTCTCTCTCTCTCTCTCTCTCTCCTCTCTCTCTCTCTCTCGCAACACCTAACGCCAAGTTCACTTATAAAATAAAGTTTATTCTTCTTGGGTGATATCAGATAGCCAATATGGGTGGAGGCCCAAGTTTTTACTTTAAACGAACATGTTGCTAAAATGATTTAGAAAAGCGATGAGTAAACTAGTGCAACTTGAGAACAAAATATTGGAATAAAAACAGGAAGAGATCTATTTAGATAATGTCCCAATCATAATGATAAGGACTGTACAAAGTACAATACATTTTGATGATACCGTGATTTTAGGGGAAAACCCTCACACTCACTCAGATTTTAAAAACAAACAACGGAAAGAAAAAAAAAAACCACTCACACATACACAGATTCGGGAAACATTTATTTTTGTTTAAAAATTTTCTAAGGTTCTCTTTCTAAGGTTCTCAGCACAATTCCATGGCCGCGACATTTTTTTGGTCTGTTTTAGAAATGCTTTTGGATGGTGGTGGATTCAACCCCCCCCCAAAGCTCCAAACCATCGTAGTAGAAACATATTTATTGGAATCTGCACGTTAACATGATATATGATACATTGTTACCATAATGCTATTTCTATTGATCCCATGGTAATCGACGCTGATTTTAGTTTTGTTTGTGTATTGTTGTCTTTTAGTTTGTTTCATAGAGATTCGCTAGGTTTATCATGTATCCAGCTGGTTTTGCTTAGGACTTCTTAATGTCAAATGCGATTTGTTTCCTTAGTTTTCATTATTTACCCTCCCTTTTTTTCTGACGGCGAAGAGTTTTTGGATAGTTATCGTGCGATGCCCCCCCCCCCCCTTTCCCCTCCCCCAACAAACACAAAAAACAAAACAAATAAACCCAAAACAAATAAAAACACCACCTGAAAACAACAACAAATAACAAAAACCGACCCTTAAACTCCAACAAAATAATAAATAAACATAAGACGGGAAAGATCTTTGTGTATTTTTTTGTTTGTTTACAATTTCGAAGAAAAATTCTTTATTAAAAATAAAACTTGTGTGTAATTTTCTACAGGCACACAATGATAGGCCGTGTTATCAAGAATTCTCTCTCTCTCTCTTTCTCTTTTTCTCTCTTGTACAAAGTTTTTCCTATTCTTTCATTTAAAATGTGAATCGCAAACTGTACATCTATAGCACAACCGTATGTGTGTGAATGTTATCCTCCCAAAATGTCATTTAGAAAGAAAAACTAAAAATACAAACAGTCAGATAATTATACAACAGGCTCTTAAGACTTTTTGCTTAACTGACGATGTTAATCTTTTATTTTTAATATAGTGCAGACGAAACAAAATAATCATTTGTTTAACCTTCGTTTACATTCCGGAATAAAAAAAAAATATCCAAAAGCCTGGGTTGCTCGTGGCGTAAACACCAGAGCACAATATCAGGATTGTAATTTATGTATACAATATATAGCGAGTCAGTGGATATAGGATGATTATGATTAGAGCTGCCACCTCTTATCTGTTTTTGCAGGGGAGGTAGTTATACAGCCATGCCATTTAGTTGGGAGAAATTTTAACAAGAATGAGTTAAACCACGCGCTGTTTTTGATGCTACGATACAGTAAGAGTTGCTTTGCAATGTTTCAGTTTGGAGACCGGTCTCTTTTTAGACTAGTATTCATTTTGTGAGACACAGTTTATTTCATCTTGTCTCAAATCTTATATTCTTATTATTATTATAAATTATTATTATTATTATTAATTTACTTTTTATTTTTTGTTTGTTTTATTGTTATTAACTATTTTTTGTTTTATTGTTATGAACCATCTTTTGTTTTCCTTTGATTAGACGCAGTTTATTTCATCTTGTCTCAAATCTTAACCAATGCGCTTTTTTATGTATGGACTCTTGTCTTCTTGTTTCTTTAATCCTACCAGTATTAACCCTCTTTACTCGGAGTACCGGGTAGCTACGTCGGTAGTGCTCTTGATTGACGATTACTAGATCCGTGGTTCGAATCTCACTTTGGTGGGTCCATTCTCTGGGTAATCTAGAGGACTTAAAATTAAATAGGGGATGAGAATCTTCATCCTCTAGGCCGAAATACTTCCAATTCTTTATCTTACTTATCTTTTTTCTCCGCAGTTTCTTCCTTAATTATAAAATCTGTTTGAAAACATTTTTTCTGCTACTTTATGATAAATCATATTTCAGCCTTTATATGACGAGTAGCTCTCATCTCTAAAATTTAGGCTAAAGATAGTAAAAATGTATGTACTTGGCTTATGTTTTTTCTTGATATGATGCCTGTTATAAGAAAACTATCTTTTAAGAGGTATAGTCTAGACCTCTGACAAAGCTGTTTTAAGGTTATTCCCTGCCCGGCTGAGACAGGAGTCATGGTACCCCCGCCCTGTCTCGTGTGTGACAGCACATAAAATTGTCAGACGTCCGTCTTGGGGCCCGTCCACAATATAGCCTATATAGTGCTGCTGTTGGACGTTAAACCAACCCAACCAACCAACCAACCTGCCCTGTGAATCAGAGATCACCTAAAACAAAATTAAACCGCTCTCTTCTATATTCAAAGGACAGCGTGTCTTTTCCAACCCTGAATCGTTTATCCTCCCATTCGTGTGATTAAGGTATTGGACAAAGATTATTTATTAATGTGCTTGATTTTATGTTTGCGTTATAACCGCAGTAATCATTAAATGCTGAAATTGTAATCGCATGTCTTTTACATGTAGATATTTGTAATTAATGACCAGAAAGCCTTAATGTTTTGTCGCGGTCGAGTCAAACGTTGTTTTACATCCTTGTTGCTCCCAGTTCATCATTGCGGTGATCGTGACTGTGTTTCTATGTAGGCATTTTGTAGTTAATGAAAGCGGTCTATTCAATTGTTGTTTTTGAATCCGTGTCGCTCTAGATTTGCCACTGCTTTATTCCAGCGTTATCTAGACAGAGTTATCGATCTGCTCGCTTGATCACATCTATAATTGACACCCTCTCCACTCAGTTCTCACGAATCGTTAATGAGGGTCACGTGAACGATAGTCAGCTAAACCTATACTCCCTTCTTTCTCATTGTTCACGGTGGTCTGTTGTAAAATAAACAAGCGGCTAGTTTTATAAGATTTATAAATCATGATATTATTAATAATAATGATGATGATGATGATAGTTACAATATCAACAACAGTAACAACAACAATAATAATATAATAATAAAATAATGAATAATAATAATAATATAATATAATAATATAATAGATGTAATAGTCATTTCTTCTGCTTCTAAATCTATATGACCATTTTAAATCCTCGAAAGAGCTACGTATTGCTGTGATCAAAGGAGATTTACACATTTTCTTTAAAAAAAAGGATACACTTTGCATCCACTTGTGGGATTAGACAGCTTCATCTTTCAATAATTTTATGACTTTACATGACCACACTAAGCCGTAAGTACAACGTTGCCGTAGTTGCAGTATCGTATTATTCGCACATTCTTACGACGAATTGTAAGCTGCCGCAGCGTTGTATAATTTACGGCCCTCTGTCAATAACTACCGTTTCCTTCTTTGTGTTCACAATATTTTCGCGTATTTAACGTTTTTTTTTCTTCCGTCCAATCAAAGATTGGCTAGCCAAATAGAATTGTTTCCCTTTGAAATGTAGTGGGGTCGATCTTGAAATGATTCTGAATTGGCTTTCATTTTGTTATGTGTATGTTTTTTTTTTTAATCCTGTGTTGCCTCTAATGATTTCTTCTTAAGGCTTTGGTAATATAAATATTTTTCGTGTAAGAGTGCAATGTAATTCCAAATTAAAAAGGAATTCTTGCCCATGCGATGTATTTATTAAGCTTCACCTCTATCAATACAAATCTACCAGTTGGCAAGTTGCCATCACGTAGATATCATTATTATTGGACTGGCAAAATTCATGTTCCGCATGCACCGCGTGTGCTTAGGAAGTGCTTGTCCATAATGATATGGCGTGACATGTCAGTAAGATTTCGACTGACAAGCCCCCCCCCCCCCCCCCCCACACACACACACACAAAAATTATATTTATTACGCATACACTGCCTCCTTTAACATCTAGTACTACATGCATATAATATATACACATGCACTGCATTCTTGAACACGCGATGTTGGATCGCTGTATAAGAAAACTGAACGGACCGGACCGGTGTGACCCAGTTTGCTGATACGCGTCGCAGGGTCCACCGGTCCAGACGAGATCAAACCAAGGCATAGACAGCAACTTAAGAAGTTAAGACGTCTCGTGCAAGATGTCTAGCAAGTGTAAAGCGCTGACCCCTCGCACTTGAAGTTGTTGATAACCCCTGGCCGTTTATGCCGCAGTTTGAAAGTATGGTTCATGTTCATGTACAGACTGGTAAGTGCACCCTTCAATGGTAGACCCTGACCATGTATCTAAGTGCGTAGTTCTTGGTAGATTGTAACTATGTAAGATTGTATAGAGTAACTCAGTAAGACTCGTAATTACAACGTCGCGGTAACTTTCAACTCGCCGTAAGCCTTCTTTTTCGCATACATGTACATGTATATCTTAAGACGGGGCGCTTACAACAACGTTGTACTTACGACCCAAGATGATTAAAGTTTGTATCGGGTCTGGACATCGTGCACTGATTGAGGACAGTCATGGTCCTCTCGCCGACCAAAGGTCACGGGTCATGTCATGTTCACGCCAGTTTGGCGCTTTTTGTACGGAACTGTTTACATTTCCCTCTTGTTGACAGCTGGAATAAGAAGTGGCATTAAACACGTTACTTTTATCGACACCGTCTGCGCTTAAAAAACCAACACAGTCAAATTGACGTTGCATAATAGGTAGGTTGTTAATCATAGTGCGTCTTTTAGTTATAACCAGTCGGCCAATCTCTACAGATATCAGATCAATGACGAATGTGTTAAGATATAATATTTCCATGCTCTCATCATTTACCAGAACGTCAGATAAAAACTTTGTAAAGCCACCTCGCTACGTGTCGTGATTTAATGGAGCTAGTACAGATAGTCGCCTGGTTATTTCGCATTCAGCTTTAGTTAAAGCCGCGTCGTGAAACCAGGATGTGAAGCTTCATATTAATTATGACCTTCGGTGTTTATCATTCGTTTTTGGATTCAAGTGTACTTGCTGGAGTAACGAACACATTACAAGAAGAAGGAAAAATCGAAGTAATGCCTAGTCTGGTTATACCGTTTTAGTCATACACACTCATTGAAAAGAGGTTCAGTAGCGCTTGTTGAGTGGCCTGATAGGGCTAGAGGAAGAGATCCGTCATACTCGAGCTATACTGTTCCGCGTTGTTTGTTGCATGCTTTTCTAGGAAAGCAAATTGAAAATACCGTGTCCAATACACACCATATGTAGTGGTGCACCACTCCTCACTCTTTCCTACCTCTTTTTTCCTTCTTCGTATCTGAAATGTACCGAGAATACAAGCATGTTTCTGTTTCAATTTCATTGTATGGATTCTAAAGAACAAGTTTGTTCTCGTATTCGAAACCACTTGCCTGTCAGTTTCACGTGCCACATAGCTAAGGCAAAGGCTATTGCGGAAATCCCGGATATACATTTACGTATCTATGATTGGGGACGTTTTTCCCGTTATATTACGCCATAATTTTTATTTCCTTCTGACGTTAGCTGTTTCGGCAATCTACAGACTTGTGCTTCGTTTTTCAACAAGTGAAAGTGATACTTGTGATCCAAAATATCTCAATAATAATAATTTTTTGATCAGTATGTTGACCATATTCTTCGTTTCATTACATCGTGTTTGATATTGGTCTTCGGAGTTTGGTATGTATCTCACCCAGAAGCTTTACTAAATGTATTTTCAACAGAGTATTTTGTTCTTCTTTTATTCTAGCATTACCAGATATATATGCCTCAGGTCTTTGAAAGCTACAGATACTAATTTATTACTGACTTATGACACTGATTTCTTTCCTCTGTAGGTTTGAACTTTTGAACATGGTTGTGGATGTTTAGTGGATTTAAGGACACAAACACTATTGATGGAGATTTGTAAAATAATACAATATATCATAACTTGTATGTTACACCAAAAATAGATAACGAGAGAGAGAGAGAGAGAGAGAGAGAGAGAGAGAGAGACAGAGAGAGAGAGAGAGAGACAGAGAGAGAGAGAGAGAGAGAAGACAGTGTGAATGTGTGCGTGTGTGTTAATTATGACAAGGGCGAAACCTCTTGGAGTTGAACCGTTCAAGCAAAGTTCATGTAATAGCATGTGTGGCCAGTTTCGTATGCCGTGCATGCACATTGTTCAACCCAATCAATCACTTTCGAGGCGGCTCAGGACATTCAAGCAGGGCTTCTGAGTTCTGACAAGTTTGAACAGCAACACACAGGCGTTCTAAACTTTTCAATGTCCCTCAAGTCAAATCAAGGAACATGCACTCTCGTTGTTTGTATAGAGTGTATGAATTCACAAGTTCACTAACCTATTCGAGCCCTCGGCCCACCAGAAGTAAAATAAGGATCTGTTAGTATCTTACTCCAGACTTCCCTTACTTGAGAGTGGACATCGCCTCTGGTCAGTTCAGTACACTCCACAGTGTGTTGACCTCTTAATCTGAGTGCACGTAATGAAAAAACAAAAACAAAACAAAACACACACACACACACCATAAGTGCGGTACAAGAAAATCCCTGTGAGGTTAAGCCTTAAAAGTGATGTTATTAATGTTGTACATTCTGCCAAATGGGACTGACACATGCTAAAGACATACATACATGCAGTGTGCATATACTGTCATAAAATGAAGTGGTTTGGATATAGGTTAGTCTATATACTAAGCCAAGTATCTGAAAACATTTTCCCATCTTGACACTTTTTTGTTAACAAATCCAGATATTCATTTATATGTTTTGCCTTTTCTGTGTGCTGATTTCTTTTCATTTATTCATTCCCGCTCCTTTGAGTGAGATTTGCAATTGAAAGACATTAATCTTGATTGAATCTTGATTGTTCTGCATAGCTCTTTCACACTTTCTCTTTTAAGTGCAACATAATATTAATTATTCACTACTGATGGTGATTACATACTGGTATACGGGTCCTACTGAATTATTCATATTATGAGTAATTCACCAGGACCCGAAACCAGGTGTTTCCTTTTAATAAACCTCACCGAAACCTTTTTGGCTTTTGCTCTCCTACTGCTCAATCATTGACAATAGAAACCGTCATACCATTTTCAATGAATATATGGAATAAACTTTCACCATAAATTCTTATTATTAGATCGCAGAGAGCATTGAGTTTATATTTGACCGTGCTACATGTAGAAAGTAAAAATTGAACATAGAATTAGACGTCCTATTTACCTTATACCATATTAGGGCGTCTGAACCTACTCCCAGTTTGTACGTTTGTACAGTACGTATAAAAGTCAACAATTCTTTGGTATAAGCCTGTAAGATCATTAAGATCATCTGCTGATAACACCAGTCTTACAATGCATTTAACAGGCCTGAAAAGTTAATGACGAAAGAGCCTTTAGCCATGCCAAACTTTGACACATTGTCTTAATTAAAAAAAAAAAAAAAACAACAACAAAAACGCACTTGTATAAATGCTGTTAGTGCTGCACCATTGATGTGTTTCTGTATATGTACGCGTATGTGTATATGTTTTTTTTCCTGTTCATTGAAATACAAAAATATGTTAAGTGCATAGAGACAGACTCAAATGGTGGTGATATGCGCTGTATACACGCCATGTATTATTATTATTGTTTTTATTATTATTATTATTATTATTATTATTATTATAATCATTATTATTTCTATTATTATAATTACATTGTCTCTGGCCACTGACCAAGCACCTTGACACTACCTCGTCATGCCAGTGGAGTAAGCACTGGTTTATCACCTGTGTCATCTGTCTTTACGACAGGAGACCATAGTAGATCGATCGCGCAGAGCACAGGTGTACTTGTCTTAATGACCACCACGCCATGGCCTTCTAGACACATGTTATAGGAGGACATGACCACGCAGCACTACTCTAACTTGAGAGTTGGCATAATTATGCTAGTTAAATATCAAACACGTTACAGGACTCAGAATTTGAATAACACTGCATGAAATTACCATTAATATTCCCACCATTAAAAGTAAACGAACGTTCCGAAACACGGACGCATAGCATCGACGTCTTTATTGGTCGTGCGATACGAAACTACGAGTGTAGTATCTAATAATGCGAAAAACAATATTATTAAACATTTAAGTTAAAATTAAGTTGTCAAATTTCGCCAGCTTTCATGAGGAAAAAAAATGAGGCAGTGCCAAGTAAACTTATTTTTACGTTGATGGCATTAACTCCATAAAAAGATAATGAAAATAACTCAACTGCCGCTTAATGTTACGTGATTTTATTTTGCACGTCCCAATGTTTTTCCCTTTTTCCTTCCCAAATTGAGAATACGAAGAGGACAAAACAGAGACAATGTCATTGCCAGATCAAGTACAGTAAGCTAAGGCTCCCGCACCATGTCAAAATCCGAGCAAGCTGCACTGATCTGATTTCAAATATCGATTTATCTCAGATCGAACAGCACTTATTGAAACGCCACCGAATCTATTTGTAAACGTGTATGGTTGTGACAAAATGTAAAGGCGTTTGTTATACTTTGTCGGGACGTAAGGACAACAACAACACACACACACACACACACACACACACACACACACACTCGCGCACGCAAAACATAACAGTAAAACCGGTTCATTGCCTTCATTGCCTCTCCAAATGGCTAGAAGTAGCACCTAGTCCTAGATAAGATTTATAGTGTATCAAAGTACCTGGACGGTGTTCTTAGAACATTTATAGTGAACAGGGTTATAATGTACTTTGTCCCAGCTATTTTTACAGGGCCCATTTTAGATGTCCTAGTCTGATCTGAGATCTAAGCGGCTCTTGCACTGCGATCCTAGCACTAAAAATGGAACCAGGGGAAACTTAAATAGGCCTATGTCGCAAGATGAAGCTAATAACTTGTCTTCGGCCCACTATTTCTTTTTAGACGAGACGTTGTGCTAAGTCAGACCACGGTTTTATAGGTAAAAGACGATGAGACGTCTTGTTTAACAAAAGAATAGAATTTCCATTTTGTGATAGCCTTTCTCTCTCTCTCTCTCTCTCTCTGCACCTCCTC
>RQTK01000997.1:129452-165226 GCA_003991915.1 Elysia chlorotica | reverse complement strand
TCTCTCTCTCTCTCTCTCTCTCTGTCTCTCTCTCTGTCTCTCTCTCTCTCTCTCTCTCTCTCTAATTTTTGTTTCTTCCTCTCTATGCCTATCATGTCCGGAATTTTTAGTTCTGCACTCATTCACTTTCGCATTCTATATCATTCTCTATTTTTTGTGATTTTCAGATCCTAACATATTGTTTTGGAGGAGTAATACGCGCATCATTTTCATTAAACTTTTCCCATCACGTCGCACACATGTTGTGCTGGTTGAGACGCTCTTGTGCTAGGATTTTTTTTGTATTGATCTACACACCTTCCGTTTCAAAATAATACAAGTTTTTACCTTTTCAAATTTTCGAAAAATCACCAAAATCGTGTGCACACAGGGAATAGACTTAAAACCATGCCATGCGAAAAGGTTAAATCAATTAGGTTAAACAAATATTGTTTCTAGGATGATTCTCTGAGCTCATTAGAGATGTAACACTTCACTGAAGTGTATATTAACTAGTTTTTGTTGCCGTTCCTACCGCTCTGTTGTTGTTTTTATCAATACCGGTACCACAGGGGATGGGGCTTCTCATTTAGACATCGGGATAGATGTACACGATAAAGTAGTGTCAGCAGCAGCAACAGCGACATTAATACTGGCGGTAGATTTAGTAACAGCACTTACAGTAGGTCTAGTGGTAGGGGTCTTTTTTAATATAATTATTTTTATTATTATTATTGCTATTATTATTATTATTATTATCATAATAATAGCCACTAGAGCACTACGCTCCTTAAAAAAGGAGTTTCATGGCTACTTACTACGCCTCTTTAAGTGACTTGCTATCTTGATTGGGAAAGTCCAAATCGCACCAAATACATGCACTATACTACTACAACTGCTGACACCACTCACCACTTCTACTACTACTACTACTACTACTACTACTACTACTACTACTACTACTACTACTACTACTACTACTACTACTACTACTACTACTACTACTACTACTACTACTACTACTACTACTACTACTACTACTACTACTACTACTAGTAGTAGTAGTAGTAGCAGTAGTAGTAGTAGTAGTAGTGGTGGTAGTAGTGGTAGTAGTGTCAGCAGTTGTAGTAGTATCTAATAGTGCATGTCTTTGGTGCGATTTGGACTTTCCCAATCAAGATAGCAAGTCACTTAAAGAGGCGTAGTAAGTAGCCATGAAACTCCTTTTTTAAGGAGCGTAGTGCTCTAGTGGCATAAACCATGGTTGCGTTAAGTGGCAAGGCGATTCGGTACCGCTGCATCTACAAGTTAGAAATATTGTCCTCAAGTCATGCTTATTGCATTGAGGGGTTGGGGTTGGGTTGGTTTTAACGTCCAACAGCAGCACTATCGGCTATATTGTGGACGGGCCCCAATACGGACGTCTGACAATTTTATGTGCTGCCACACACGAGACCGGGCGGGGATACCATGAATCCTGTCTCAGCCGGTCACATTATTACTGACACCGACCCAACCAGTAGGGAACACAACAGCCAGGATTCGAACTCGGGACCTTTTGCGTCGGAAGCCGATGTTCTACCCCTGGACCACCGCGCCCCCCATTGCATTGAGGTGATACATTGAAAGCGCAGGAAAAAAAAAAACAATGCAAAAAGTGTGTATACTGATTTTTGTCAATTGGATACACTGTTTTTTAAGCAAAACCACTGGCATCAACTTCTGATATATGGCTGGCTATGACTCATAAACACTTTTTGCTAGCTGTGTATGCGAACATTAATTTGAAAATACTAAACTTGGTTCGCACGCTTAGATCAATTGGATTTGTGTATCAGTTTCATCCCACTTGTAATTAATGATGTTTCCAACCAAATAGAATCTAGGTCGCAATATGATCAAAGATACACAGTACACATTGCCTCAATCATGTATTTTTTTCGAATTTAAAAACATTTATTCATTCGGTGTAACACCTGTTCTCTCTTATGATCTCTGCATCTGCGCAGCAGTGACAGCACGCCGATCTGTTTTCGTAGCAATCTGTTTTGTTCTGTGAGAATAACCACGACTTTTGGCTAAACCTAATTGTCCTGTGGATACCTGTCATCCCATGACTGTCTATCGTTTGTATGAGATAGACAATTCAAGGTATGGAATTTGTTCATGAATTGTTCTTTTTTGTTTCTTTGTACTTCACCGGTTCAATCGCTGTTAAGTTTTATAGACGTATGTGATTTATTATTCTTAATTGATCTTTGACCAAAGTCGGTTCATTTTGAAGTTCTTTGATGCCTAGTGCCTGTTAACTGTGTGTATAACCATTATGTAAACTGTATCCTTCTTTTAACAATGACTGTAACATCTTCATGCTCAGCATGTGGCGTTTCGCCCGTGTACTGCTCTGCCTTTTGACATGACTCGTATATATTCGCCAAAAAGTGCTTTATTTTTCCACGATCCCTTTTCCCTCCCTCGATCCCCGTGTAGGGAGCAAAGTGGTTTAAGTGGTAGAGTGGTTATGGTAGGTCCTCGGTTCGAAATCCGCGATCGGTCGAAGATTTAATCGTGCGGTTTCCTCCATTCCCGGTTGCAGTCCGGTTGGGTCGGTACTAGTAAAAACTATAATGTAACCAGTTGAAACCAGTTGGCAGCACGGAAAATAAAATTGTCAGAGACGTTAGTTCAGGGTCGCGTCCTAAATATAGCCGTTATGCTCTAGATGGTCGTTAAGAAACTAAACCCGGTGTATTTGTTTTGGTTTTAGATACTGCACCAGATTCTCACCTATGAGGCGAAAGCAAAACAAGTTAAGAACAACAATAACTTAGGCGCACAATCATAATTCTCTTATCATCATGTGACTATTACACAAATGTACATTATATGTATCATCATCACACTTTTATGATATCCTATCACATTTCTAAAATGTAGTAAATATTAAGTATTTTAGGAATACGATTTTAACGTTTTACTAAGTTGACGCTGTTTATTCTGGTCTTGGCACTCCAAAGCCGTCTAGACGAAGGCTCCTCCCCAGTCTAGTGCTCTGCATATTTATCTTTTGCTTTTTTTCCCCTTTATGATAATGACTAATGACGCTGCTGTGTCGTGTAGACCTGTAGATACTTAAACCACAAGCTTAAGAGACACTATTGCGTGTCATATTGATTAATAATTAACTGCGTGGTTCGGGGAAGCCGTCTCAGTAGTGTAATCAAAGTTGTTAATGGTATAATTAAAACATTTTAGTCCTAGCTCAAAGTAGAGGTACAATGATTCCATAAAACCGAAAATAGATCACATGTATATAGAAAGTATATTGATCAGACTGTTAGTTTTACCATAGTGACCAGAGAGCCTTTAGACCAAAGACTAAAGACATTTTGAGAATAAGCCAAGGAAGTCTAGATAAGTATAATATGGTGCAGAGTTTGCTTTAAAGCAGCCAATAAAGTTATAATGGATTTGTAATTTTAAACAAAAGAAATTAACATTTTAAGCCTACTTACAAGTCTTACCAGTCTTGAAGACTCTTAACTCGATTCTCTCCCTCATCTCTCTCTCTCTTTCTCTTTCTCTCTCTTTCTCTCTGTCTCTCTCTGTCTCTCTCTCTCTCTCTCTCTCTTTTCTCTCTCTCTCTCTCTCTCTCTCTCTCTCTCTCTCTCTCTCTCTCTCTCTCTCTCTCCAAGTTTCATTATTTTCCGACTCCACCCTTTACTTTCCCCCCTCTCTATACATGTATCACTTCTCTCGGTTACCCTGTCTGTCTGTCTGTCTGTCTGTCTGTCTGTCTGTCTGTCTGTCTCTCTCTCTCTCTCTCTCTCTCTCTCTCTCTCTCTCTCTCTCTCTCTCTCTCTTTGTGGCGTTGTTATAAATTTTGAAAGCGAAAAATGTGCACTCTGCGCTCTGCACAGTGTTATCTTCGTGTCAAAAAACTCTTTATAAAGTAGCCCTGATCATGATACGTGTAGCAGCTCTTCCTCTGCTTCTGCACTCATCGTGTTTGCTCTACATAATTAATTTCTATAGGGATAAGTCCCTTGACAGAATGGTCTTTAGCATCTAGCCCATTCTCTTAATCCCTGACTTTCCCGGGGGGCGCGGTGGCTCTGGGGTAGAACATCGGCTTCCGACGCAAAAGGCCCGGGGTTCGGGCCCTAGCGATTTCGCTCCCTACTGGTTGAGTCGGTGTCAGTATAATGTGATCGGCTAAGTCAGGAGTCCTGCTGGTATCCCCGCCCTGTCTCGTGTGTGATAGCTCATAAAATCGTCTTGAGGCCCGTCCACAATATAGCATTTATAGTGCTGATGTTGACGTTAAACCAACTCAACAACCCTGTCTCTCCCCGGTCTCACTCCGTATCTCTCTCCCCTTTGTCTATCTATTTGAGTATTTAACTCTGTCCCTACGTGTCTTCGCTCATCATGTCATGCTCTGTCGCTGTGTTAGATGTATAGCGTTACCTAAGCCTACAACATTTGCCGTAATTAAGCCTGCCGCTGGCTAACTAGGTGCTAACCATCGCATCATCTTTCTCTCTTATTGTCGTAGTGACAACACCACCCTTCATGTCCCTTGTCGTTTATCGATCGACTGGAGGACGACACGTTAAGTCAGCGAGAGGCATGGCTCTCTTTCTCTTCCTCCCTTAGACCGTTTATGTAGACCTAGAAAACCTTCTGGTATTAAACAATACTTCTTCCACATGTGTGTGTGTTTGTGTGTGTGTGTGTGTGTGTGTGTGTGTGTTTAGAGAAACGCTGTTTTTATCCGCCTGTGTTAAATTTAAATTTTTTTTTTTAATTTTTTAAATTATAAGTCACTACTGTATGAATCATGCACACTCAGGTACTCTTTGATCTTAAATTGGCTCAAAATATTTTTTTTTTGATAGACACCATTTAGATTCACGAATTGAAAGAGCAAGTCGATGGAGACACTTGAAATCGTTAAAGCGACAAGTCGTAAATGTGTCCATGTTTGGCGTATACCTTTAATTTTGAAAGATCAGTTTGATACTCTGATTTGAGAAAATAATAAAAGTAATTTTAACTATTACACTACACACAAACGCCCTTGACACGCCATCATGAGAAAATATTTACTTCACCTATCACACGTGTACACACATATACACTCGTACGCATGGAACACAATTAGCGCACTAACGGACTAATTAAATGTAATGTGACTGGCTGAGACGGGAGTCCAGATCTCCCCGCACCTTCTTTGTGTGGCAAGACCTTAACTTGTCAGACGTTTAGAATTGCGATCCGTCCACAATATATCCCATACATCGTTGACGATGTCGTCAAACAACCTACTTTACTGAACTCAACCCTCACCTAGCACATACAAACACATACATGTGGGAACAAGACTAACGCGTTGTCAGTGCACACTCGTATGCGGGTGATGACCGCAGCGATTGACTCGACATCACAGTCGTGCTCCTGAGAGATTTTAAACAGGCACTTGTGGGAGGAGAGGTGTCCCCTGTCATGTTAATTGTCTTCGTTTGTAGCTTTTTCCTTTGTACTAGAACATATAAAGCTGGGTGCTTCCTGTGAACTCCTCGACTGTTATGATTGTATGTCCCTGTAACACAATCCGAATCGTATAGCTAGCTACATGTATGTTATGTTAGAACTGCCAACCACTTGCCATAAAAAGCGGGCTTAAGTGTACGTTTCAATGGTTGGCAGCCCTGCTATGTAACCGAACATAATTATTGCTGAAGTCGCGTTTTCGAATAAATCGTGTTCATTAAGAGGGCTGAGATAGTTCTAAAAAACCAATAGCACTTTTACAAGGCTACTGAAATGTATAACGTGAAAATGAAATGTCTTTCACCACGTGAATTAAAGAAGTAAAATATCGGTGCAGTATATATATACACACTAAACCTTCACATCGATGAGAGCGATCCCTTGATCAACTTGTTGAATTGCTTTCCTTATCGTATACACTTCTTCCTGAGGGAAAATAAATTACCTTGCTTTGAAGAGGACAGAGAACATTGTTACAGTAAGCTGTTGCGTGGCAAAAGCATGTCAATCACCCGCTACCGTTGCTTGTTAGGCTGCGCGAAACGAGAAGGGGAGGAGGATCAAGCAATTTATCATAGCATTCTCGCGATGACGCCCGTATTGTGCTCACGCTGTCGATGTTAGTATGGTAGTCCTGTTTTCGCCTTTTGGGAGCGAAATCTGTTCGCTCTTTGTTCATGGGGATTTAACTCATCGCATGTGTGCATTTATTCGTGAATGATTTGGAATTTATGGTAAGATTTATACCATGTATATGAAGCGTTTCTTCTTAAATGCAAAGCTTACATTAGAAAACAACAAAACTAAAAGGGAACAAAAACGTTTGAGATAAACCGGTAACTATTTTACTACTACCGATGAATAATCTGTGTATTCGATTATAAACTTCAGGTCGAGATGCATTCAATTTTATGTTGAAGAAAAAAATCTACGAAAGTATTTTCTTTCTTGTGATCCGGCTATAGTTCATCAATTCGTCGATTGTTGCAAACCTGGTGTGTTTGTCTAACTTTCATAAATTCGCCAAGGCCATTATTTTACAACTTAAAAGAAAAATAAAGCCAAAATAAAACTTTAGTTACACTTTATTACTTTGTCTCACGCCATCTAATGCACCTTGGTGTGTCTCCTTTTTATTGTACCTGAATAAATCCGGGTTTTCTCTCAATGCATATTATATAATACTCGTGCTGCGTATGCCTGTGCATAATAATTTTGCCAGGGCTGCAGGTTTAAGCACATCATTTGTCAGGACTTATAGCACGGTTGAAATGTACCGAAGAACGGAGTCACACACATAAGTCAAGAGTTTAGTTTGTATCCCGCTTTGTGGGTCTAGAGAAAGGCTATACTATAATACTAGATTTATACGTAGACGAGAATGATAGTGTGTGGTTGGTCCACATTTACAGGTTTTGTTATAACGTTTTGTCTACAGGAAAAGCGGGTTACAGTTTGGTAAAAGTAGGCGATTAGAGAAGAGCATTACACCTTTTATCAGATAGACTGTAGGCCTACTCATTTCTTGCAGTGTGTGATAAAATGAATAGGCGCTGAGGACAGTCTCGAGGGAAACCTGTTTTAGTGCTTTCCTTTAAAAAATACACCGAAACAATGAAGTATTGAACTGTTTTAAATTTACTTTACAAGCTCATGTTTGTCTATTGCGCTCAATTCCTGTGACCGTTTCGGAATCGTGTAAATAATGGCTTGGTAAGTTTTGTGATTTTTGCCACCAAATACAAACAGTGCCAGTGCATCAAGTAGTTAAGCAACCATGCGCTGTTACCACAAGCACTATGTTTATGACTTAATTTTAATGCTAAGCACTGTAAGAATCAATTTTGTATTAAAATGATAATTTTAGCGCAGTTAGTTTAAATTTCAGTTTTTGTGTTGGATCGAAATCGCAAGACTCTATGTTATCGAAAAACTAAAAGAAGCCTACAGTCTGGGAGGTTAATAATAAGTAGATGGCTAGAAGTATTATTATGTATAGCTCGCGCCTTTACCACAAGCAGCAAGTTTGGGATTTATTTTAAAACAAAGCACTATTAGGGTCAATTTTGTCATTGTAACGTGGTTAACATTATTAGGTAAACTTGAGGCATCGTGTAGGTCGATACGCAAGTCTACGTGTTAACGAACAACAAACAGGCCTACAATTTAGGGGCTCGATAATTAGGAGAAGGCTAGATGTACCACTCGCCCCATTCACCACAAGCAACATGTTTGGGATTTATTAGCAGAGCACTATTAGAGGTTATGTTGTTATAATGGTAGGTTTAGCGTCATTAGAATACATATGTACATCTACGCTATTGTGTGGATCGAATTAGTTAAATCTTGCATTAACGAACAACCTTACACTACAGGGCTGTCTGAGCGCTCGATCAGCTGAGGGATTGACTAACTGTATTTTGGGCTAAATTGTAGTACATGTATTCCATCGATATGGACCTTAACCATGTTGTGTTTACTTTCACTATGGCCACGCACGCTCTTCGGGAACCAAACATTGAACATCGCACATTTTTTTTTACCTGTTTCTGGTAGCAATAAATACAGTTTTTGACCTAGTTCCAAGACAGTCTAGGGTCGTTTACCGCCCTGGAGGTTTCTCAAAATAACCCTACACGGACGCGCTCTATTGGACTCTACACAGGCACGTACGAGGCTCTTGCCAGCTATAAGACACTTGAATTAAAATAATGTTTCCCACTAGAACGTTAACAAGGCACAGTGCGGGTTGACCTGTTCTTTTATTCTGTCCTCCTCTGTAGCTGTGATGTGTCAGGATACTTTGAGGTTTTGTGCCGATGCATTGATATGTAGATGTATTTTTCATTTATTATAATTAATCTAGTTTCAGTACTTTTGGTATTATTATTATTATTATTATTATTATTATTATTATTTTTTGTTGTTATTATTGTTATTATTATAATTGTTATTATTATTATTATTATTATTATTATTATTATCATTATTATTAGTTGTTTTTTATATTTATTGACTGCAAGTAATTATGGTATTAGTGTAGTCTATAGTTATAACAGCAAGTATTCTCCCTGCGAACCGTTTGAACAAGCGAATTTATCGTGTTTTCCGACAATTTACACTTCCATGTGCACATTCACATCCATGCGTTCACAATAAAGTTATTGCAAAATTCTACATCGAACCTGTTTGTTGCTAAATTTTCACTAGGTAAAACATGTCAGTCTAACTGTAGGAAGCTGTTTTTTGAAGGAAGAAGAAATTTGGAAGTCGAATTTCCTCTTCTTCTGGTTGGGTGCCGGCTCTCAGACGTTAGTCTTGGGACTCGGCCACAATATAGCCTATGTACTGTTGACTTTGGGCTCTAAGCAACAAACAAACAAACAAGCACATACTCGCTGTGAAAATCCTTACTGATATATCCGCGCAGACGGATGAGGGAGACTTAGTGTAAATAAAAATAAACCAGCATCTATCAATGTTATTTTTTTAACCGTCCAGTGATGACACATTGTGTTAGTGTTTATGAATCAATAATATAATAACAAAAGGGACGTACGCACAAAAACACACGAAGTATATACACAATCAATATGTATTTACAAACACACTCACCAAAACTGACAATTTGAAAGCGAGTGCTGCTCAATTTTAACAAAGTACACACATTCTTAAAACTCTTATGGCTTTTGGTTGGAACGGAAGGATCTATTACATCTTTCTTTTCTGTACTGCATTACTATGTACTACCACCCTAAATTTTCTTCTCTCGAGTGAGGAAATTAATTATATTTCGCACTACACGTGTGTTTACGATCTTTCTCGATTTTCTTAGTCATTTCTTTACTACAAAAGACGATGCTCTAAAATCAGCGCCAGTCTGTTGTTTTTGTGTATGTGGGTGTGTGTGTGTTTTTTGTTTTGTTTTTTGCCCGTCTGTCTGGCCTTGCCACCCGCATCATTTTGTCTTTGACCCCGGTAAAAGTCTAAATTGGGATCGCTCAAGTGGGGATTGCGCAATGCATGACACCTGTTTCCAATTCTGGGTCAAAGCTTGAACGGGTGTAATGCTAGACTGGGACTCCGCTGTCTCGTACGCAATGGATAAGCCTGTGATAGAAAAAGGTATTTGCTGTAGGATATTAATAGTTAGAAGCGTTAGAGTTCTCCTCTCGTGAAGCTCCTCGGTTTAATATATGGTAGGATTGCATAAGAAAAAAGTCTAATTATCAGAAGGGTGGTGACTGAGGGGATTAATTTAGAATGATCCGAGAGGATTTCTTGTGTGTGGAAAAGACAGCATACTTAAAACGCCTACAATGTCTATCTTTCCTTCTTTATCACCTGCTTCGGGGTTATAGGTATAATTGGAACCAGAGATAATAAAACATATCAATGAAGCAAGGCCACGTGTAACAAAAGTGTAACGATCCCATTTTTTTTTTAAATACGTGTACCAATCAATTGTTTTTTATTTACAACGCAACAGATACTGATAGTAGTTGTTTTTGTTTTTTCCTTCAGTGGCTCTTGTAATTTTAAAGCACCATCATCTTTTTGCGTATTCGTTCTTTACAGTTGACTTTGGAATATTTTGTCTTAAAGATCATGTAATTTTAAAGTTTAGACGCTGTTCACAACGTAATTGTCCTCCATTTCTTCCTCGGTAGTCTCTTCACTGATTTATTAAGCCCTGTATGTAGCGTATCGGTCGCTACCGAAGAACAAAGGTCAGGTTGATTGTCGAGGAGATAGCGAATGCACATTTTAATCAGCTGGGATACGAGTCATTGTTCAGTCTTTTAAAAGGAGAGTTTGTATCCGGACTTTAGACGATTGAGGGCATAATAATTTTACCATCAGTTACACTTCTTTAGCTGCTTGTTTCTTATCATCCAAGGCCATATCTCGTGCGGGTCCAAAGACTAAAGTCTGGCAATTTAACATGCTGCCACACAGACTGACAAAGACGGAACGGGGATACGAGGGCTTCCGAATTAGTCGGTCACGTTGAACTGAAATTATGCCTACCGGCATACAGAATTTAGACTAAGGGTTTAAGTAGGAATCTACCGCCTGAATTATCCCGAACCACATACGCATAATCATCCCAGTGAAATCTCTCACTGTTTCACACTCTCTGGTAGTATCATTAGAGAGTGTGATGTAGTCAGGTGCTTCACGACGAGGATTTTGCGTACTAGGGATAATTAAGGCGGTTGCTTCCTGAAGTTTGGTAAACCACCTTAATTTTAAAAAAAAAGAAATACAATGAGCATGCGCCACGCTAGCTCCCCGTATCATTAGCACAATGGGATCTTTTTGCACAACGTCTCACAAAATCTAGAGTCTCTGGTATCATTGTTGTTTCTTCCTTTCCTTTTTCCGCCAGGAGGAGCGTGTCAAACGAGTGCCCATGCCCGCTGCTAGTGAACACTTTGTCCTACCGCACCCCACCGACCAACTGCCTGCGGCGCGCGTGCTGCTGCTGCTGCTACTGTGAGTTCCCGTCCAGCCCCGCCTCCGGCTCCCCCACCGCACCGCCCTCCCCGGCCAGCAGGATGGGGCTCCTGGGGCTGAGCATGTTCCGCGACGCCAAGAGCACGTGCATGTTCCTGGGCCTCGTGCTGGTCACCTACTACCTCATCATGGACATCATCCTCTTCATGCGCTTCCGCACCGTGGATATCGTGGAGGACTCCAAGCCCGGCCCACCCGACGAGGTCTACTCGCCGTTCACGCACCTGTCCATCAAGGCGCTCATGAACGACCACACGTCGCAGTACGTCATCTCGCCCAGCGCCGAGTACTTCGACATGATCACCCGCTTCTCCACCGTGTTCAGCTTCATCACGCCCAACGTGATCTCGTTCACGCACCTGTTCCTCGGCCTGGTCTCCGGCAAGTTCGTCGCATCGGAGCACCTGCACGACCGGCGCGTGGGCGTGCTCATCTTCCAGGTGCGCACCTGGCTGGACGCCTTCGACGGCGTGGTGTACCGGTCGCAGTCCAACACGCACCTGCAGTTCCAGTCGGTGCGCAACACCACGGGCTACTACGTGGACACGACGTGCGACGCCCTGGGCGGCGTGTTCCTCTGCTTCGGCATCCTGTTCTACCTGTGGAAGCGCTTCGACCCCTACAAGCTGGGCGGCTGCGGTGGTGGCGGGAGCGCCGGGGAGAGCCTCCTGCCCGTCTGGGCCCCCGGCGGAGGGGGCGGTAAGGGCGGGATGAACGGCTGCTCCGGGGGCGGCTCGGACAAGTCCAAGTCCAAGTCTGGCGGGTCCGACTCTCTGGTGATTGCCACCAAGTCGGGCGTGCCGACCAACGGTCACGGCAGCAACGGGCGCGGGGACGCTTATTACAGTAAGAAGTATATCTTTTGGAAGGTCTTCTGCTTTGGTATCGCTCTAGCAGCGGCCGGCAAGCTTTGGGATATTACCGTGGGCGACTTCAAGGATGTGCTGCAGGTGCCCATGAAGGACGCCAACACCTCTGTGTAGTAGTAGTAGTAGTAGTAGTAGTAGTAGTAGTAGTAGTAGTAGTAGTAGTAGTAGTAGCAGTAGCAGCAGCACCAGTAGTAGTGTTAGTGGTAGTACCTGGAGTAGTTGGAGGAGCAGAAGGTGGAGGAATGATGAGAAATGGGGGGTGCGGTGGCCCTGGGGTAGAACATCAGCTTCTGACGCAAAAGGTCTGTGGTTTTAGCCCTGGCAGTTTCACTCCCTTCTGGTTGGGTCCATGTCAGTTTAATGTGATTGGCTGAGACAGGAGACATGGTATCCCCGCCTTGTCTTGTGTTTGGCAGCAGATAAAATTGTCATACGTCAGTCTTAGGACCCTTCCACAATATAGCCTATATAGTGCTGATGTTAGACCAATAGACGTTAAAGCAACTTAACTAACTAGAAGCAGTAGCAGCAGCAGCAAAAGTAGTCACAGCAACAGTGGCAGTAGTAGTAAAAACAGCAGCAGCAGCAGTAGTAGTACTAGTAGTAGTAGTAGTAGTAGTGATAGTGGTAGTGTTAGTTGTAGTACATGTAGGAGCAGTAGCTGGATGAATGATAAGAGGAAGAAGAGCTACACTCGGAATATCCTGTTACGAAATTAGGTTGCGATGTCAAAGTACAACATGCAACATGGTATTGACAATGTTTATCATTAGAAATGCTAAATTCACATAACTGAAAAGGTCAGATGATCAACTTTGTGAGAGTTCTAGATTTGTCTTCTTTTTTTTATAGAGTTTAAATACATAAAATTGTCATATGTCAGTCTTAGGACCCGTCCACAATATAGCCTATATAGTGCTGATGTTAGACGTTAAAGCAACTTAACTAAGTAGAAGCAGTAGCAGCAGCAGCAAAAGTAGTCACAGCAACAGTGGCAGTAGTAGTAAAAACAGCAGCAGCAGTAGTAGTAGTACGAGTAGTAGTGATAGTGGTAGTGTTAGTTGTAGTACATGGAGGAGCAGTAGCTGGAGGAATGATAGGAGGAAGAAGAGCTATACTCGGAATATCCTGTTACGAAATTAGGTTGCGATGTCAAAGTACAACATGTAACATGGTATTGACAATGTTTATCATTAGAAATGCTAAATTCACATAACTGAAAAGGTCAGATGATCAACTGTGTGGACAGCTTTGGTCAAAACAGATCAGGCAGTAGAGTTTTGAAAAGTTGTACCTTCTTTATCTTATCAATTATAATGAAAAATATTTTTTAATATGTTGTGTTATGTGAGATGCTTTCTGCTTTTATCAGTATTCTCCACACACACCATAACTTATCATTATAAAGTTATGAATGATTGATAAGTTGGATGATGAACTTTTTTCTCTTCTTCCCAACACCCCCGCCCCACACACACACACACACACACACACTGATGACTTATAATATGACTTGATAAGACACGTTATGAACTTTTATCTTTTTTGTGCCTGTGATTGACTGATAAGACACTTTGTAACCTTTTTTTCTTTTTCTTGTCTATATGACTGATAAATAGAGCTTGATTAGATTCAATCATACATGATGGACTTTTTTTTCCCCAACCACTCCTTAAGTTACAGTATCACACACTTTTCTGATATTTTGCACTAACTGTTGGAGTGGAAATATATACTGGGATAGAAGGCCAGAAAGATAACACAATATTATTTGTAAAACATGTCAACCATCTATGTTCAACTATGTTTACAACACTGAAATATGTCCATATCTATCTATCTATCTATCTATCTATCTATCTATTTCTCTATCTATGTATGTCTGTATGTGTGGTCTATCTTCTATCTATCTATCTATCTATCTATCTATCTATCTATCTATCTATCTATCTATCTATCTATCTATCTATCTATCTATCTATCTATCTATGTGTGGTATGTGTGTGTATGTAATAATTTATAATAATGATCTTTCATATCGGGGGAAGATAGGGTATTGGTGATAGATAGATAGATAGATAGATAGATAGATAGATAGATGTAATAATTCATAATTTATAATTTTTCTTTCACATGCATATCATCATTAATTGGAAAAAAAAATAAGACTGCAATGTCAAATTTTGTTTTTATGGGTGTGTGTCTGTGTGTGAAAGGGGGTGTACACTTTTGTAATATGTGAATATGTGTACTTGTTTTCTTCGCTAAACAAACAAAAATTGAAACATGGACTTATAAACTTATATAGTAACATCTTATATCAATCTTATCTTATCTTATATTATCTTATCTGATCTTATCTTATCTTACCCCTGTTGCCTGCAGATTCTACAGTTCCAGCTGTGCCACTCCAGCACCACTGTCTTCCTGCTGTACATGTGGAGGTTGTTTGAGGGGCAGGCGCTGCTGCAGTACGTGCTCGTCCCCATCTTGTTAGACAAGATTTGGGTAAGGACCCTTTTATACTTCTGCCCTCGTCATAAGTGGGGCTTTTTGAAATAGGCAGGTCTGCTTGTGTGGTCAGAAATTGTTCTCGATCGGTTTATAAAGTAATGATGACACACTAATGCACTCGCAATGTCTGGAGATGTTTTTAGTTTGTTTGTTTTTTAATAGTTGTTATGTAAAATATATAACATTGTGATCCAAATCAGAACAGTTTGCTTATAATTTTGTTGGGTTCGAACAGAGTAAAATCAGCTAGAATAATAAAATAAAAAGAATCAAAATTAACAACCTTGTGCTTCTGATACAGACGTTGCTCTGTGTTGCAAAGACTTATAAATACATGTCCTGCTTACAACTTTCATGTTGAATTACTTCTCTTGATTGCATGGAAGGTTTGGTAAAAATGTGTAACTAGCCCCACAAAAAACAAAACAAAAAGGAGGGACAAACGTAAACATTGGCTGAGTTGTGCTCATATGGTGGCATTGGACGATTTTCCTTCATCTAATAATATTCAAGTATTTTTAAACACTGCTTTAATAGATATTACATGTTTTAGAAAAAAATAAAAAGAATGAATTCATAATTGTGGGCAAGTCAGAATGGTATAAGTAAAATATGTTGGTAGTGTTGGTGTAGGTTATGATAATGCTGGTGATAAGCATGTTATGAGTATCTGTAAAAAGAGCAAAAGTTGAATTATACATTATAGCCCTAATTTTCAGAATAGATGTGTATGGCAAGGTCAACGTTAATATCTGCATTTTATTTCAGGACGGCCTGTTTAATCAATTGCATGGTATTTGGCTACTTATGTAGAAATTGGTTAAGTTAATTGATTATATTCTATTATTATTCATGTTTGTTTGTTGTTGTTTTTTTTCTCTCTGTGCCAATTTTATTATTTTGGCTTTTGAAGTTGAAGATTTCCTTATAAATGCTATGATGTAAAAAAAGAACAATTTTTAGGTTTGAAACTATGCCTTGAATCAGGTGACCAACAAAACATGAACCTTTTAAATTGCAAGGACGTCAGCCTTCATTAAAAAAAAAATATTATTAACTTATATTGCATAAAAAAGAAATGACCATGAAAACCTATAAGTATAAAATAAAACGTACATTCACTCCTACAATTGTTAGTGTCCAAGGTGTAATCTCATAATATAGCTTTGAAGTCATTTTTTATATAGATAAATATATATTATTTACAATAATAATGAGGATAATAATAATAATAATAATAATAATAATAATAATAATAATAATAATAATAATAATACACAAAAATTGCTTTGCAAATATTTGTTTTTCCTTAAGGATCAATTTTTAGCAAACTTGATGTTGATGTATTGGTTTGGTTCTTGTGTTGTTGGTTTTTTCTTCTTCATTATAAAAAATTTGGTTTTAAAAAAATGTATAGTGTCTGTTAGATAAATGAATGAATAAAAAGTAAAATACTAAAACTGAATAAATAAAAAGTAAAATACTAAAACAAGTATTTGTTCCAAACTCAAATTTCAGTGTATTGACTTAAGCATTATAAATTCTAAGACTAAGCAATTCAATATGAAGGAAAAAAGTTTCAGAACTAGTCATTGAAATTACTTATGATTCATGATTTGTAAACCACAATAATTGCTAACAAAATTATATCCTGTAAAAACCATCAGCAAATTTTTATTCTAAAACAGATAAAAGACATCTTTTATAAACTTTCAGTTAAAGCTTAGGTTGCATCCAATTGAATTCGTATCTCACAGTAAAGCCAAGGTATCTTTTATTTTAGACATTCATTCTGCCTGAATTAAAAACTATGAATCATATGCTATGTTATCTTTAAGAAGAACAACTTCACAACCATACTATTTGAACATTTTGTATTGCATTGTACTGCTATTTTACTATAGAGATTGTTTTACCAATTTCCCACATTTTCTTATTTTGTTCACAGGAGTTCCTGAATGCCACTCAGTACATTCTATTTTTTATCATCATAAGCCTGTATGTGATAAGCTTTCTTTACATCCGACATGTAAGTACAATTGATTACATATTGCACTTTCTGTTTGTCCCAACTTCTTTATAAACTGACAGATTATTATTTCTACATGGAGATTTTTTTATCTGATCTTTTCCGGGTTCATATTTGTTTTTTTTTAGTAGTTTTCACAAACTCTTTAGATAAAATTTCCTGGGAATTCAGTTTATGGTAAATTTGGAATCATCAAACAAATCATGTGAATCCTTCTGTATTCATCCTGTATAAAAAGAAATTTTTGTGAACAGGTTAGGTAAAAGTTTCAGTCTATAAGGTGAATGCAGTAATTTCCCCCATAAATAGATCAATAAGAAAAGAATCATACAACAGAATATGCTGGCCCTCTTTTCTATCCTGCCAAGGGAACATAAACCTCTTTGTTCAGATTTTATTGAGTATTGCACCCATTGACTTTAATAATAGTTGTGTATAAGTGTGCTTCAGTCAGATTGTGACAGATTACATTGCCGTTATTTCCTCTGGCAAATATAATTAAACCATGTATGCTGTGTGGCAGATAAGCTCTATCTCTAACTCTCTCTCTCTTTCTCTTTCTCTCACTCTCTCTCTCTCTCTCTCTCTCTCTCTCTCTCTCTCTCTCTCTCTCTCTCTCTCTCAGTCCATGTTTGTCTCTCGTCCACTCTTATGTCTCTTCCTATAACAGTCTACCTCCCCAAACTCTTTTTTTCTTCTCTCCTCCTCCTCCTTCATCTTCTTACTGTTCTTCATCTTCCTCCCTTTTTTCTCTTCTATTTTTGTTGTGTTGTTCTGTCACCATCATTTCATCATAATATTCTCTACCCCTCCAGATGCGATCATTGCTAGGCATGTAGCCCAACCCGTCCAGTGATACAGTGATAAAACATCTTGCTGTGCCTACCAATGCTCAGAGACATTAGTTCTGTTTGAAGGTGAAGATGATGAGCATCATCTGACTCAAAGTCAACAATATTGGGTCATTTGGATTGCAACCTTTGGAAATTTGATGATAGGAGTAGAGGAGCTTGCAAGAAAATTTGGACCACCCAGCGATTTGTAAAACTGTTTTCAAGAAAATCGAAGACAGGTTAAGCAGTTATCTTCGATTTAAAAAAAAGTTTTTAGACAGTACATATGATGCAACTTAATTTTTTTGTTCTTTTTTTTTGTACTTGACCTTCTTCAAGAACGTGACAGCATTTTGATGCCAGCATTGTTAAAAGCACCCATGCAAAGCAATCATATCTTCACACTGCTGCAAAGCACAGATCATAATTACAAGCCTTTTCTCTTTTTTTTTTAAACATCACCTTCCAGACAAAAGCGTGACAATATATGTGACAGACTCTTCATCCTGGATTAAATGTATGTAAAAAGGTGTCATTATTTAAAATGCTACCTTTTATTTAGTTTGCTCGGTTTTTAATATATGCCTAAGGAAAGTTTTTGAAAACTTACAGGCCCTAGTACTTGAGTTTCAATAATTATTAGTTTGAATTTTTAGTTATCTTGAAGAATATTGAATGTGAGCATCAATCACTTTTCATATCGAGTGCATGCTTTATTATTGGATGCACCTCAAAGGACTTAATTATAGCTTAAACATTTTAGAATTATGTGGTACATTTTTTTCAGTAGCCTCTTCTTTTGAGAAGTTACCTAGCCACTTATCTTTCTTAAAATAATTTTTTTTTTTATTAGAAGTGAAATGTAGAAATTAATACTCATAAGAAACTCAATTTACTTTAATATTAAGACTTAATGTTTTCATCAACTCATTTAAGGTTGTGGTATGTACTATAAACAAGTAGATTTCAATTAATATAAATTGAGATTTTTTTTTCTTTCTGTGGCCATATCCTAAAGGATCAAGTTTTGTACTTAATATTATCATTACGCAAAGGAAGCGGTGAAGCTTAAAAAATTTTATATAGACTTCAGAAAGCAAATTAGAATATCATTAGACCCACCTTTTGTTGTCTGAATACTTGTATATCAAATCTGGGATAAATTATTTGTTTTTGCAAATTTATCCAATGTAAACAGAAAGTTTTTTTTTAAACCAAATAACTAAATATCACAATTATTACATTTAATGATTAACTTTTATGTATGTCTTTTGAACTTACTGGAGTGGAATGTAGAGGAGAACAATTTATGCTTGGCTGCAAACATATGGATTGATTTTTATAAAGCTTTATAGAAATTGACTTTACTACTTGAATGGTAGCATTATCTCAACATTTTTTTTCTAAATAAATAAAATCTGCTTTTGTATGTTATAGGAAAGTAAAATTTGAAGCTCAGTGCTCAAACCATTGGTCAAGAAGCATATTTTATTCTTTTTGTTTTGTTTTTTGTTTAGTTTGTTAAGGGCAGCAGTTAATTTTTTCTGTTAATGTTTATTGTTAACTTGTGAACATTATTTTAGTTAATGAAAAGAAGGCAGTTTCCTCGACGAATCTTCGTCCATATACTTATTTCATTTATGTTTTCCAGTTTTTGTTATCTCGTAGTGGTGAAGAAAAAATGTTTCAGTGACGATTTTCATGGTGACAAAAGCTGTCTTTGAGAATTATAGTGTACAGTACATTCTTTTCTTTTTTTTTTATTTCATATTTTTAAAAAATTATTATTTACATGTGATGCATTTTCATCTTCCAAAAGAAGGAATATTTGTTCACTGATATATACTGATGTGAAAGAAGCTGCACCCCATCTTCCATTGAATTTCTACATTTTTATATGTTTGTCGTTGAACAAAGTGTAGCTGTTTTTTTTGGTGTTTTTTAAATTTATATCAGCCATGTTATCATTTTTTGTTTAAATGCATTTTGGTATTATAATTTTTTTGGGTTATTCATGATTGTTTAATTTTTATTCAGGAAACGAAAATCATAAAAAGAAAGCGATTAGAGAGTTATCCTTAAGAGTTCTAATAAATGGTTGACTTTTATCTTACTGTCCTGGAACTTTGCTCATTTTGTAAGGACAACCACTAAAAATATTAACAGCAGCATAATTTGAGATGGAAGTGCTAAAAATGTCAAATTCCTCTTAATCATGTCTCATTATTTTATTATAAATTGTTGTCAAAATCCCTCTGAACTGGAATGTTCGAAACTGTTTCTTGAATGTAGAAGAAAGTGACTATGTGGAAAAAAAAACCTGTTCAATTTTGTCAAGCTGTTAGACTTCAGGGCCTGATTTCTTAGTATATCAGAATGTTCTGAATTGATTTCATTGCTGAACATGATTTCCTGATTAAATAGAGACAAAACAAAAAGAGATATGTTTTGACTAATTATCTTTGAAATAAAGTTTATTGTTTAAGTATATTTTGCAACACATTCTGTTGAAATTTCGTAATTATTGGTCATACTGCTATTTAACAAAACTCTTAATTTCTCATACAAACCATAAAGCACAAGCATATAATTTCTTTCATGTATTTGGAAAGCTTTTAGAACTTGAGAGCAAATACCAAAGAGGTAAAGGCATGCTGATTGAAGAAACTCTTTTACCTCTGTTCATAAAACTACAGGAAACTTTATAATAAATTATTAATAGTTAGAAAGAGCACTTTTTCTCTTTAGATTTATAAACGCCATGAATTGATAATACTTAATAAAAAAGACAAACACTCATCAATTGAAAACAAATGGAGAAATATTTTTTAAATTTTCTTCTTGGTGCTGCTGTATATAATTTTTTTTTTTCAAATAGTCAGGGAAAACGTATCTGCGCTTCCAATCACCAGGTGTTTATGTTGTCATAGCACTTGGAGCTGCAGTAATTAATTTTAAGGTATATGTGGCATTGATAAATCCATTCCTATTTGCTTATATTTTAAATCTTTCACACTTACAACATGTCCTGGAGATGAGATTAGATGCCTCTGTTGAATGTGTTGACATGAAATGACAGCCCACTGGTTACAAATAGTTTGATCTTCTATGTTCTTGTATAAAAACAATTTCTTTTGTTCTACTATCTTGATTGTTTTACATTCAAATTGTAATAGTAAGGATTGTAATATGAAAAATTAAACAACAAAAATTGATGTTAAATTGTTTACATGTTTCAAAAGAGTACACATTTGGTGTTATGTTAATTGTTTGGTATGTCATGTGATTGCACCCGATGGTTGGTTGTGAGTCAAGATTTTTCCAAAAAGATTTACATTTTGTATCTGAAAGCTCTAGATTTGATTATAATACAGCTTTTAAGATATTTGTATTGTTTTCATCCCCAACCTTTCACACCTTAAAGTGCCCATTCTTGTTTTATGTTTGAAAGAAAATCCAAGCTAAAATGTTTTGCTAGCTGTGATAAGGGAATGCTTGTTTATAAAGTATTTTTTTCTTCTTCTAAAGTAGTCATGGGTATAGGATATTTATTCACTAAAACTAACAAAAGATAACATGTTTTGACATTATGCATTGAATAATAGCACTGCTTCAAAATGTTACACAAATTTCCTCAGGAAAGTCAATTAATTAATTAGTCATATCACAGGTTGTCAAGAGAAGACATGTCTAAATATTTATAACAGAATTACGTGGGTGTAAATTTATGATGCATGATATTTCCAAACTTAAGTTTGGACACATGTATGTGGACAGTGGTGAAAAAGAAAAGGCTGAATCCTACACAATTTATTTGAGGCTTAAGTTCATTGTTTTAGCTTCCGAGTGATGTGTGTGTTTTGTATGTTTAAATTTTTTTCCTCTTGGGAAGATTATCAGATTTAGATGTTGATTAAACTGTATCAGTGTTTTTAATCTGCCCCCTATTTGCAGCGCTAGGACAAGGATAATGTTTGTAATTTGTATACCTATCCCAATTTTCCACTCCTGAGAGTGGGATAGTATCATTTCAGGGACAAAATAATTTATATTTCATTTCAGACTGCTGTTTACAATGAGCAGTTATATGCAATTAATTTTATTCACCTAAATTTCAAATGTTTTGACCTAAAAGACTTGTAATTTTCTTTTTCTTTTTTTTTTTTTTTTTACATGTGTGAGTGTAACCTATATTACTACTTTTTTCTTTGGACTATTTAATAAATTGTTATACATGTATTGCATTGCAAGCGGCAGAAGTTTTTCACCTATATCTTTATTATTTTTCGATGTGCATATATTTTGTATTGTGTAGAGCACTGACATATACAGGCAAAACTTTATTTTGTAACATTTTTGCTACATTTTTACATATTTATTTTACTTTGATAGTATCAAGACGTGTTGATCATGAATATAATTCTGTAGGGCTTTGTATTTTATATTCTAAAATTAGAATTCTAATTGTCAAAACTCCTTCAATTTACCAATAGCTCGTCTTTTTATGTTTCTACCTTTGCGTTCAGACATTTTACATCCTTTGTTGTTCTTACAATCTCAGTTCCGACTTCCTCATCTAATTCAGCATTCGGTTCATTCAGCTATTTTTATTACACTGTAGAGGTTCAATTTGGAGAAAAATAAGGTTTTTGTCCCAACTCGACAACTGCTCTTAAATATTTTTTGGTTTTATATTGTACTATTGTGTTTCTTCACCACATATCACATTTTGCTAAATAGTAAGGCTAAACAGTCTCTATGGATCATGGGCTGGTTTTTTTTTTTTCCTCTTTGACCTAAAAATTCTGTAAAACTTGAGAACGAGTTTCAAGTCGTACAATAGACAATTTCTGTGTGTGTCCCTTGTCTAATTTTACACTTCAAGTTTATGGTAGCTGTTGCTTTGTTTCATAAATTTGTGTACCTTTGCATACTACAAATACTGTGATTTTTAAACTTTCTTGAACAAAAAGCATTTTATTTTTAAATCTTACAAGCTGAAATTAGTTCAACGTTAACTTGTAACATAGTGTCATGAAAATTTCAATTGTCTGAATACTGAGAAAATTTGTGGTATCCGTGTTTCGCTGAACAGCATTATAAATAAAACTGCTTATAAAAAAATTAATTTGAAAAAAAAGAAAAGCAAAGCAATTGCTATGAAGTGAAAAGAAAGGCATTGGAAATTTTAAAACACCCTGTATAACATTTCAAAGTCCTTGGTATTTTATATTGGTGATGTCTTGCAACCAACCCAAGCATTGAAAATGTTGTGAATATTTCAATAGAATTTGTAGATGTTAGAAAAATTCGTTTGTTTTGTGTGCCTCTCTTATGTTGAAAACTATTTAAATACTTGACTTCTATATTTTACAAAGCTTTTGGTGTTGAACAAATTTATGATATAAAATTTTCAACATACATTGGGACTTTTTCCTTGAGACATATTAGTATGCCTCCTAAAGTTAAACTGCCACATGTATGCTATTAATACTACACTAACAACTCAGCCAGTGCCTTGGGCCACATTTCAATTTTGTGTTGAAAACAATTCTGTTTTAACACTGAAATTAGATTAGAAAAAAAAATTGAAAATTCATGCAAGGCTTGATTTATGAATCACACTCACAGTTTCTCTTTCTCATTTTTTTCCCTCTTTTCCTGTCACATCTCTTTGTTCCTGTTTTGTACCTTCCTATCCTTTTTAGCCCACCCCTCTTTTTTTTTTTCCTTCCTTGTTTTCATTTATTTTTCTTCTGTTCTTATCCTGTCCCCGATGTAGCCTAGCTGCTAACACCGGACATTTAAGAAGCAACCTCACCTTTACCCTTTCTATTTATTATTCCTTGCCCTCTTCTTCTTTTTGTTTCTCTATCTCCTCACAATCCTGTTCCTCTTCTTTTTCCCTTGGATAGCTTTTTTGTGTTTTTTGTGTGCTGATTCTGCTTTATTTTTGTATACTGGGTGTTGTGTATAAATATTAAGATTTGTAAGTTTGTGCTCCAATCACTTTATTTGCTTAAACTTTGTTCCCCATAGCCATTGCAAAACATTTGAGAGTGTACTCGATTGCTTTTGCTTTAAGGAATACATTTTATAATTTGCCTATCCTGCGTCTTTTTTTACTACCTATGTTACATTCTGCACAGTCTGTGCTCTTGTTGTTTTGGTTTTTTTCCCCCAGCTGCTTTACTGTCAATTATGAAATCAACAATGCTGAGAAAATATGTCAGAGGATATGAAAACATGCAAAGAATGTAATGTGCATCTGCTGTAAGCTTCATCTGTTTGAAAAAAAAAAAGAAAATGCTGTCCTAGAAACATTTGCGGAAGTCAGCTAGAATTTATACACTACATTTAAGATGCAACTTAATATGTGTGGTTATTTAAACTTTTGATTTTCACTCCTCACATTCTATATCAGTTTCATTTTCTGATTGGTATATATACATGTATAGATATATATTTTTTGTTGTTGTAAACATATCTTTGTGAAAAGAAGCCTTTTATATGTGACACGTTCTGTATTAATTACTAATTATATTTTACTTTGTACTTATACGTTTACTGTTGTTCAATGCTGATATAATGTTTCATCTTTCAATATAATCGTTTTAAGAGCCAACATTTATTATTATTAATAGTTATTTAGAATTATTTTTCTAAGGGGAGGCTGACTATATGAAATATTTTCACTTTAGAAAGTAAACCAATCTTGATATCACTGTGTACTTTTGAAGACATCTTTATTGAACCATTATATCCCTAGCGTCTGTTTAGGAATATCTTAAAAGTATGAAATTAAAACTAACCAAATTTTTTTTGTGGATAAAATGAGGCATAAAATCTGTTGTCTCTATAGAGCATGTTTGAAATTAATGATTAAGACAAAGTCTTTCACTTTAAAACAAAAGTAATTTCGTGTGTTGAGAGTAATATTATTTTAACCAAAAAGAGTAAAAGAAGTTAGTTACAATATTTTGCATCTATACCCGCAATTTATTACTGGAAGAAATGTAGGGAAAACTAGATGCATGAGTATCTTAAATTTTGTATATGATGATCATTCCTTTGACAAAAATTTCTTAACTGTGCCAGTGCTATTTTCTTTCTTGTTTCCTTTTTTGATATTTATATCGTTCACAATCATTCCCTCCTCCAATAATTTACTCTCTCTATCTTTCTCTCTCTCTCTCTCTTTCTCTCTCTCTCTTTCTCTCTCTCTCTCTCTCTCTCTCTCTCTCTCTCTCTCTCTCTCTCTCTCTCTCTCTCTCTCTCTCTCTCTCTCTCTCCCCCCCTCTCTCTCTCTCCCTCCCTCCCTTCTCTCCACATGAATACAAAGTGGAAGCTGACCAGTGAAATCTTCCTATCTTTTCGCCTTTGAGCTGTAGGTTGTTGGTCTAGTTGCAGCTGTAAGAATATTTTGTTGTGGCAAAGCTATTGGTTTAGCAGCATGCACACTAATTTTGATTATGCCAGAATGAGCACGAAATCACTTAATTTTTTTGAACTGTGTCAATGAAATGAGCCACACTACTGCTCTTTGAAAATAAAATTTCACTAAATTTTTGTCAGTTGTCAGCTTTTTAATTACTATTTAATATAACTGAGATCCTAGCAAAGAATGTGAAGACACTTGATAACTTCATGCATGGCCATCCAAATGCTTAAGATCCAAATGGCCTTATCAGTGTATCATTTAAATGTGACATCTCTTCCATAAACTAGGCACAGTTCTCACTCTTTTTACTCTTTTCACTCTTTTCAGGTTCAATATTCAAAAGTACTTAGGATGCTTCTTCTTACTATTTTTTTCCAAAATGTATTTTGGAGTGTTATAATGTGAATTTTAAGATTATTGAGAATCTGAGAAGTTGTGTCATGTGCTATCAATCCTTTCCACTTGTTACGGTCTTGGAAATATCTGTACATTTTGGAAAATATCTATAAAGCTATCTATATATAAGATATATGAACAATATGGTATCTGTATATATAATAAAAGTTATTGCTATTGCCGTTTGTTAATCTAATAAAAGTTTGACTTTGTGCAAAATCCCTGGTATTTGCCTTTTGTCTTTTTTAAGAGTTAATTTATTTGTATACATTGCTGATTTCACGCCTAAAGATGCCATTAACTCTCTATGTTCCCTTGGGAGATCAAATATCATTTGTATATGGTGATAAAAAAATATTCTTTGTACCACTTGTGTTTATATTGTGAATTCCTAGTAAATCATGGAATTCACTCATAACGTCAAAGACTAAGGGCGGTTTGAAGCCAAGAAATGAAGAATTTAGACCAAGCATGCCTTAACTATAAAGTACTGGAGAGATTTTATATAAAAAAAAATTGTTAAATTGTTATGTACTGAATTTTTATCTCTTAAAGTGGCGTCTCAGGCAAGATTGAATGGTCATAATATAGTACTTATCACCATTCAAGGATGGGAATTAACTGATTATATAATTATAGTTAAAACCCTCTAAAGTTTGAATTTGCAAATTTTGTTGAAAAAAGTTAGTTTTGCAAAAACACAACACATACACACATACACACACATATTTATTTTAACATTTTATACAGATACGCCAAATGCCACTATGGACACACAGAGTATTTTTATATCTGTAACTTGTCATTAATATGCAGAAAAACGGGCAGGCAGAGCACATGTACACATTTTCGCCTTCAACCTAACCCTCTGCATTATTTTCACTAGTAAAGATGTCTTTTAGTAAAATAATTTTTTTAATCAAACCCGAAAACGGTACTTTATTGAGAAATATTTCTTTGTCTTGATTTCTAAGATAAAATACAATGTATTGCATTAGCTTTTAATGACTTTTTTCTCTCCAGCAGTAGAAATATACACGATTTTTTACACAGTATTTCACATCTTAATAATATATGTCATTTTAGAACATTTTATTGGTTCTGCCCATCACTTAAAAGAAAGAAGACAAAATAGCTTTAAAAATATGGCATGTTAAACATGATCGGAGCAATTTGTCTTTGCCGAAACATACTGTGTATTTAAAGTCATTTTCTTTCCATAAAAATAAAATTAGAGACAACCACCCTAGCACTAGTAGTTCTCACTTTATTGAATTCATAAAGACTTGATATTTTTCCTGAGAGAACAACCCCAATAAAATATCCTTTAATCTTTTTTTCTCTCTTAATCTTAAAAAGTGTGCTTTTATGAGAAATAAATTCACATATTCAAATGGTTTGCTCCAATCACTTCTAAAATGAATGCTAAGACAGGCAGTTAATTAATTTTTGAAAAGATATATATATATAACAAGAAGTATATAAGTATATGCAAAACGCACTTTGCTACTAAACATTAATAACAATATTTGTTTTTCATGGGGCGGAAAATATATCAAGTGTTTCCCAATCAGAATTCAAAGTAACAAACAAAAAAATAAAGCAACACTAGTATCTGTAGCTGAGTTTCTTTCGGTTTATTTTCATACATTTCAGAGACATCTAAGGAAATCAATTGAGATTTAATCTTTGCTATCTTCACATGATTCAAGAATGGAAAACGTGAAGTAGAAATAAGGTAACATTGCAGTGACAGATGTAGAATTAGTTATAAAAAATAACTAGTGCAAATTACATAAAATTAATGCTTACACAATGTTGATGGATCCGTGGAAAAAAATCGAAAACTTCCTGAAAGAGAAAACGTGTTTCCCTCAATAAATATAGGGTTATACGAAATGAATATAATTTATGACAAATTATTTCTCCTCAACGTTCTATAACTTAATGCACAAAGAGATTGGATCAATGTAGTAATACCTTTCATAGGTGAATCATAAATTTGTGAGGCAAAGGTAAAATAAATACATGTACATATGATTATTTAAATGGTATTAACAGGTTATACAATTTTCAACATTGCAGAAATAAATAAAGTCACTCGTTTTGATTTACAAGCTAATTAATGTTTTGAAATAATTATCAATTGTTTCAATCTGTGTTTCCATTAATAAGCTAACGATTTGTATTCATTACAATGTATTTTCGACGATAAAGAAAAGTAAAATACTTGGTGTGAATAGCAAGTGGATTTTACTAAACAATTTCAAGACGATTTAACAAAATAATGATCTGTAAAGAGACAAAACTAAGGCTATTATTATAATGTTAGGTTTAATAGTATTTCATAACATTGATAATTCTACAACTTTCCGAGCATTAAATTTTAAAGAAATTGTTCCAGTTCAGAGCTAAAGAGATAGCTATCTACTCGTGAAAGTTGGATACTATCACCCGTATGTTGTATTTATTCCACCCTCTGAAAAAAAAGAAACTTTTAAAGACTTAAAAGTCCATCATTGATATTTTGAATTTTTGTTTTAACGCGAAAAGAAAAAAAACAAAAAACAACAACAACAACAACAACAACAACAACAAAACAATAATAACAACAACACAACAATAACAACACCACAACACAATTTAATTTGGGGTGAAGATTCGTTTACATGCACATGTAAAAATTAGTGATTAATATACATATCACGTACCGCATACAGGTAGGTAGGGAAATGGAATTCTTCGTTGAAATTATTGTGTGTGTGTGTGTGTTTTGTTGTTGTTGCTGTTGTTTTCGTGCTCAAACATAATATTTGGCCCGTGTTTCCTTCAAAGACATTACATTTCAAGCATTTCATTTTCGATTTTTATTTCAAATCATTATATGAACACAGGGATTAGCCTACATGAGTTTGCTCAATTAAAACAAAGTATACAATCTTGTAATTGTATAATTACATGGAGACATGTACGAAATTAATATTGAATAGTCCCGCGCATTGATAAACGGTGTATGAACACACTCTCTGTAAATAAAAAAAATAAACCCTACGAGATCAAAGTAAATGTAAAGGCAATAACATTTATTATGCGGATGTAAACTATTTACATATAAATTCATTGAAATTTCAAACAGTATAACGGATTCACAATGTACACGCTTTAATTTTTAAATATTGATAAGAATTCGAAACAAACATTTAGCAGCGGATGTGTAAAAGAAAGTTATTTAAAAGTAAAGATTGCTAAACTTATATTGCACGAAATGATGAGCAAGAACAGCTTATTGTAAATTAAAATTATAAAAAGTGGGGTTGTAAAGCATCATGGAAATAAGTCAACGGTTAACATGACCAATCGAAATGTTAACAAAAAACCTGCAAAAATAAATACAGCACTACGAAAGAATTAATACATAGTTTGATGTGCGTAGGTTCAGGGCGAATTGTGCATAAGCTTAGTATTAACAAATGCCTCCTGAATTTACATTGATGATTGGTGGCACTTGAAAATACAGATGAAATTAATAGATGATTATGCTGTTTCCACTATCTGCAATCTTTGGACAAAAGTTGTTCTCGAACAATCGCTATAAAGCAGAGAGCAAAAATCGATATTGTCATTGGTGTAAATTAAATCAGTAGTAATCCATATTATATTGTGATAAAGAAGAGGCGTGTGTCTACATAAACAGAAATTATTAACAGTGATTATCCTATACATTGTATATGCTGCTTAGAAGATATGCAAAAAAGTAAGATTATTTTCAATTGTTCTCTTTGACAAGGCTTCTGTAAAAACAATATTTACAAATCTGAATGACGTTTGTGCTTCTATCATGACTGTTTTCAAGGTTCCCCACGTGAATATGTGTGAACTGAGATTCTGAATATTGCAGTATATACACCATAGATATGATTTAGGTAGCCCACGTTATGTCTTCTAGTAAGTTACCTTTGGATATGCATCAAATGAACACCGCCGCTAAATTTATTTTTTTAGAATCGATTGGACGAATTTATACATTTCAGATACAATTTACCGCTGAGTTGTAGAGAGGGAAAAATCAAAAAAAATTCAGAAATGCTTTGATTTTTAACTCTTTGGAAATAAATCTCATTCTCAAGCAGGAGAATCGATAAAGAAATTGCATCAAATTGGATGATGGGAGGCAAAAGTAGAAATTACTTAATCGTTGTCCCAGGGGAAAAAGTTTATTACGGTTATCTGCCTTTGTAAAATTATACCCCAGACCTTCGCTATACACAGTTTACGCTCGCAGATAAAGCCTCTATACTTATGTGAAAATTTCTTTTAGTGTGATGCATGGTTGTGGAACTTCATAATATTGTAATACGGGGGTAGGTATTCACTACACCATTTAACGTCCCCTAAATATATTTCAATTCACAGTCTAAGTCATCACTCATCAGTGTACATCATATGCACTGTTTATCGTTGTGGTGAATGGTTTTATTGCGCTCCTTCAAAAAGAATATGGAAAAAAAACAAGCATTACTTGACGCCCTGCGCTGCTACTGCTAGTTATTTCACTGAAGATGAAATTAAATAGGAAACACACATTGATTTATAGTGAAGATCAGTAGGACGAGCGGCACTGTTGAGCATCGATTTTTTCACATTGCAGCATGAAAAGTATTTTCTGTATTAAAAAAATTAAGCTATGAAAAACATTTATAAAACAAGAAATAACGCTATTTTTTCATTAAAATGTTGAGCTTGCGGCGACTTTAATAATGCTCGTTTAACCTTTTCCCAAGCATTATTATAACTTACCGTAGATCCTATTATTTATTCTCGAACATGTATTTGAGTGCTTTTAAGTAGCACCGTCATCCACTTGCGCTATACTCACGCTTTTGTAAGCACACTGCCTCTGAAAAACCCCACGTTAATAGTGCCTTATGGGCAAAAAATTCACGTAAAGGTAAAGTTTCTAAGCTTATGAAATGTTAATGACCATTGGCTAAGAATCTCAAAGATTAACTACAGGAACCGTGAAAAAAGTTCAAATCCACAAGCTAAATATCATGCAAAAAATATTCGTGTTAAACATTTACAAACAATGGGATCTGATGGTATTAAATTATAATAACAGAATGATCAATAAAGATTCATACAAAAACTAACATAGAGCGATCATCACATAACAAAGATATAACAATGAAATCATAATTCATAAAATAATTATGGAGGTGAACCGTGATAGTCGTGGTGTAGAGGAAGAGAGAATCGAACACAGCCCCTTTGCAGCACATTATCATTGAAGGCTGAGTGGTGAGGGCAGACACGGTGAAAACACTGGGTATCATATATCGAGCTGAAGTTGAGATCGAATCTAAGAGATAAATGGGAAAATGCTTTGTTTCAACAAAAAATGTAAATAACTCATCATCATCATCATCATCATCATCATCATCATCCGTACCACCACCACCATCATCATCATCATCATCATCATCATCATCATCATCATCATCATCATCATCATCATCATCATCATCATCATCATCATCATCATCATCATCATCATCATCATCATCATCACCATTCTCATTATCAACTCCAGCAGTATTAAGTAACTTGTCACACCTTTCTAGTTTCGCACTTAAATTCATCGCTTTCCTATTATAATCACCGGTATCCACTAAACTTATCCTCTGTAGTCTGTAGCTGCAGTACGATATATGTGTGCCCATCCTTATTTTTTAATTCTTTTAATGAATTTTTTAATCCCTTGATTCAAAGGCAAATTATTTAATCGCCTTAGAATATGAAACCGCACTTCAGAGCATATAACATAGAATATCAAGATAAAGTATGGTCGAACTATGTACACATATACACATACACATTACACATACACATTCACACCACATATATACACGCATGGGCGAGATAGATAGATAGGTAGATAGATTGATCGACAGAATCCTAAATAATGAATAATTATATAGATATGTAAATGTAAAAATATATTGGCATAATAGCAAACAGGAAGAAATATTATATACAGACGGATAGATAGATAGATAGATAGATAGATAGATAGATAGATAGATAGATAGATAGATAGATAGATAGATAGATAGATAGATAGATAGATAGATAGATAGATAGATAGATAGATAGATAGATAGATAGATAGATAGATAGATAGATAGATAGATAGATAGGCCTACAGTAATTAAAAGAAAGATAGATCGTTTGAACTTCTATTTCCCTTTTGTTGTAGAGCATTATTAGTACCTTTTTGAAACCTGCAGGGCACTAAAAAAATTAATAGATCGAAAGATAGTTAGCTGTAAAGGTATAGTGGGTACTTACATTTGCAACGTGAGCAATCGTTATCACGTAGAGAGGAATTGTGACAACGAGAAAAAACCAAGGCGCAAGTTGCAAGTATTCCTGCAAAGAAAATAAAAAAGTTATGACAATGAAGGATGATTGATAGCGACACCTCTGAACAAAAAAAGAAAACTAAAATTAGTGACTAATCTTAAATTGTTAAATTTAAAACATTAGACCAACTCAATATTTAATACTGCGTACCTTTTTATTCTTCTTCCTCGTTAATCTTCCCACACACACATACACACACACACATATATTTTTTTCTTCACTTCTCCTCTTCTACCACAGGCATGATTCACATAATTATACACCCTTCCCCCTTTTCCACTAAAAAAGAACATTTTGATGACTAAAAAACTAGATCAAACTAAACTAAGGAAAAAAAAGAGAGAGCTGCCTTTCCTGAACCACGCATACTAGTGGGTTGGCGGCAGTATGTTGTAGTTGAGTTGGTTTAACGTCCAACGTCAGCTCTATGTAGGCTACATTGTGAACAGGCCTCAAGACTGACGTCTGACAATTTTATGTGCTGCCATATACGAGACAGGGCGGGGATACCATGACTCCTGTCTCAGTCGGTCACATTATACTGACACCGACCAACCAGTTTCTACGCGGTTTCTGTGTTGCAGCACTTAAAGTTGTCAGACGTTAGTCTTGGGACGCGTCCAAATAATAGCTTATGCGATGCTGACTTTGGACGTTTAGCAACAAACTCAAACATCGAAATAACTAAAAATTAGACCAAACTAAACCATGCACAAAAAACAAAACTTGATTTCCTCGTTTTATGAAATAAAAGTTACTGCAGAGTTCTTACCCATATTTTGTCCATGAAGATGGCCAGTTGCATGTAGGTGAGTAGGGTTTGGCCGCTGATAAACCGCCACACAAAGAAGATGGCCATCGTCAAGGTGGAATGACTCAGTTCGAATTGAACGATCTAAACATTCAAGTGTTAAAGGAGATTGAAATAGAGTTAAAGTTGAGTGGCGTTGAAATAGTCAAAGAGAGAAACAGAAGTTTTGTGAAGATTTTGGTCGTCATCATCAATATCATCATCATCATCATCATCATCATCATCATCATCATCATCATCATCATCATCATCATCATCATCATCATCATCATCATCATCATCATCATCATCGTCATCATCATCACCATCCTCCCCTCCCCGCCCTCCCTTCATCTTCATAATCACCCTTATTATCTTCAGGTGCCTTGCTTCGCGGCATTGGCGACCACGTCTTTTCAACTCTTTGACCCGTGGTTGTCGAAACTACGGACCTTTATCTTTTCCATAATTATAATTATATCCATAGCAAGGCTGTCTATATTTTTGTCGCTGGGCTCCTCTACGTCGTCTTCCGTGAAACAAGCCATTCTTTCTCATTATACGATGACCAATGAAAGCTACCTGTCTCTTTATTATTCTATTATGAATGATACCTGTTTTTCCTGCTCCTTCTAATTCTTGAATGGTGTTCATTTTTTTTTTCAAAACCACGATTCCAGTGCTTTTTTTTGCCCCTGGGTTTGTTTATTTTTCCGCCCATGCCACATATCCATACTCCAGGACAGGTTCTTTATGATATTTAAGTGCTCTTTGTCTCATAAACAACAAACGTTTCTATGGAGAGCTTTCATTGTTTTAAATACATTAAATTGTTTTTATTTCTGGCAATTCTTCAAACAACTTCCGTGTAACTTGGATTATTCTTTTTTGTGAGAGTGCCCAAGTATTTGAAGAATTTAATTGTTTAAATTTGATACCGTCGACAGAAATTTTGCATCTGGACTTAACTATTTACTTATAATTCCCGTCCTTTTTTCTTGCTTTTTAAATCTAGACCTTTCTTTCTAACCTCGTTTTTTTACCAGTACAGATTACATGTCTTTCTCATTAATCTCTATTAATATATTGTTATTTCATTATCTCAGTGAAGAGAAAAAATATGCAGAGAAAAACAGTTATTAAAAGGAAATTATTTTGTAGCGAGCGGTACAGAGAGAGAGAGAGAGAGAGAGAGAGAGAGAGAGAGAGAGAGAAATAAAGAAAGAGAAAGCTAGTGTTAGGAAGAGAAAGAGGGGGGCAGAGAGATAAAGATAGCATGATAAATAAAAAGTGAAAGATAGACCGTGAAGGGGGACTTACCGATAAGCCAGGATCTGAAAGTTCAACCTGGAAAACTTCTGTGTACATCTTGACGGTTCTATCCCAAGCACCCCCAGCCACCAACAAAGCGCACCCGTAGGCGAAAACCTTCAAGAAAAGATACATCCGACTGTAGCTACCATCGAAGCGACACCTCACAGTCACATGGTCCATATCGTTACTGACTGTCATTGTGAAATCCGGAGAGCTTCCAGATGATAGTTTATCCGAGTCGGAATCGTCATTAATTAACACAATTGTTGCTTCATCCTGTGGGCTCACAAACTCGCCGAAAGACTTGCTGAAAGAAGATGAAATAGGGTATGAAGTTGTGGAATGCGGTTTTGCCCACAAAGGAAGTGAATCTTTCTCTTGGTATGATACTGAATAAGACTGGTGTTGAGCAGACATCCGCGCAGGTAAAACTCCAAACCGCTTCCACAGGTAAAACAAAACACCGAAAGACAGAAAATTCCCACCAAGTGTATCCACGAAACCATCCACAAAGTATCCTAAACTGGAATAGCCAGAGTTGTACTGTAAATGCTGGCCGGCGTGGGCCCGGAAAACGATGCCGTCAAAGGAATCGAGCCAGGTCCTGAAGAAGAAAATGACGACGCCGATTCTCCTATCGTTGAGGTTCTCAGAAGCGACGAACTTGCCGGCAACGAAGGCGCAGAACAGGTGGGTGAGGGACACGGCATCGGCGGAGACAAAGGGAAGGCGCTCGGTGAAGCGGGTTAGGGAGTTGAAGAGCTCAGTGCTTGGGGTGAAGATGTAGTGGCGGGGGTGGTCGCTCAAAACTGCCTTTACTGACAGGTGGGTGAACGGGCTGCGAGGAAATCAAGCGTTAGGGATTTAAGTGTTGTAGTATCCAATTGAAGTTTGGCACATTATTTATAGAAATCAAAGTCAATATGTTATAATTATATTATGAAGACATGGTTGTATATCTATTCTACGATCAACATTTGATCTACAAAAATATTTAAGTGTTTTATAATGTAAACAAATAACTCCATTCGGTTAAATTATAGACAACATAATTATGATCATGGACGTTATTTTTACCGTGATAAATGTTATGGTATGTATAATGATCTCCCCTGAAAAACCACCCCACAAAAATACCACCCCAAGCAGAACAAAGAAAAAAAAAACTTTAACAACAACAACAACAACAACAACAACAACAACAACAATAACAAGAACAACAACAACAACAACAACAGCAACAATAACAACAACTAAAAGAAAACATCAACAAAACGACAAGAAAAACAAAAGAAAAAAATAGACAAAATGCGTTCAGATTGGTGCTCATTTCGTCAATATGACTCTCTTAACCCCCTTAAGGCATAACTTGAAGAACAATGAGAGCTAGTTATTATAGTTATATCATAAAACCCTTACTAGCAGGTGATTTTCTTAAATAGTTAGATTTGTGGACCTGTCAAATCTTGATTGTAAAGTATGAAGAAAAGGCACACTTTTTAGTACAAAATGTGTTCATGTTAAAAACAGAGATACCTCTGTGATTTTCAATACATCGAAACTAACATTTTCAGTGCGGGCATTGGGGGAGAGGTTGTGTACTGAACTAATGTGCTCAAGAAGATTATTCTGAGGTACATGTTGCGTCCATAACTAGAAATCGCCAGTTAATCTAGTATTGGCACTGTTGTAGGTTGTCGTTCAGTCTTGCTCTATGTATCTACTTGCCACAGCAATGCAATTCTATCATACGTAATGTCATAAACAGCCCCATCCACAGAACACAATAACTCCAGAAGAACGAACACTAACCTGTATATCTCCCCCACTGCACTAGCCGTCCCGGCATCCTCGGCCAGGCTCGTGTAGCGGTACCGGGAAATCAGGAAAATATCCATGACAACGAAGTAGGCCAGCAGGACGGTACCCAGGGTGAGCAAGATGGCGGCGTTGCTAAGGCGGTTCAGGTGACTGCAGCACGGCAACAGGTGGAGCAGGCGACCCGGGATGTCGCAGAAGACGAGGCGGGGCCAGGTGGGGGGCGCGCTCCAGTAGGCGGTCAGAGAGGGGCAGGGGCACGGGGGGACGAGCCGGGACGCTTCAGGCCTGG
>RQTK01000997.1:111832-129304 GCA_003991915.1 Elysia chlorotica | reverse complement strand
ATAATAATAATAATAATAATAATAATAATAATAATAATAATAATAATAATAATAATAACAATAATAATCTATCCTACGGTTCATTTAAAAGAAAAAAACAAGAAAAAAAAAACGACCCCGCTAGTATACGTATCCGGTTATTTCCATCCCATCTTTACAAAATGTGTAATATGTTGACACATTTCAAAATAATTGAAAGACGCCGGATTATCAAAACTAAAAGAATCCAACCTCGGAACAGATTCAATCGATACAATACACAGCGCTTAGGTTTTTTTCATCTTTCGACAATTCAAGACCTATTCACATAAAAATGAAACTACCTGCCTGTTAAATCAATATTTCCAATGTTTGAAATGCAACAAAAAGAAAATAGAACCAACAGGAATATACCATAGTGTAAACAGCAACTATAACACACAACAAGATGTGATATCAGTAGGTAGATCTTTGTACTGAAAAGCGAAAGGTCCGAAGTTCCGAATCCACACTGCAGGACCGTGGGTCCCATTTATTACAAAACTGCCAACTTTACGCGAATAACAAACAAAATAATTGGTTTTTCGCATTGTCTTTCAATTATTTAGATCAAATTGTGCACTGTGGTGGTTGATTGGGTTGGCAGCATGAACTAAATAAGTTTTAAAAATAAATACAAGAAAAAAAACCCACCAAAATATAATCAAATAATATATCAACAACAACACTTCCAACAATAAAACAAGAGCGACAAGGGATACAACAATTGCAAGGACAATAAAACAAAAATTCAAAAACAACAACAACAACAACAACAACAACAACAACAACAACAACAACAAAAAGAACAACAACACCACCACCACCAACAGCAACAACAACAGCAACACCGTAACAACAATAACGACGACGACGACAACAACAACAAGGAAGAGAGAAACCAAAATATAATCAAATGTTATAAAAATAGCAACAACACAACAACAACAACAACAACAACAAAAACAACAACAACAACAGCAACAACAACAACATTACAACGGTTCCTGCAACTAAATTAAATTGCATTTTTAAATATAGTGTTTTTCTGAAAATTATATTGATCAGAGTTGCAACAAAATGGCACATAATCATCTCTTTCCTGAACTTTCTGAATCGCTTTTGATTTTTACATCGAACTGAAATAAATGGAAAGGGCAGAAAAATTAGTGCTTAGTGTGAGACAATTGTAATCGTTGGAATTTTGTTCTGGCTTGAACTCTATTCCCTTTAACTTTTTAAGTTTATCCTCTTCTTTTTTTTTTTACATGGTATTCAGCTCCGTCTATGTAGTTATCTATTCATTCTCTTCCGCGTTACACATTAATTGTCTTTATTTTTTAAACGCGCTCGTGGCATCTCTCTCTCCCCCTCTCTCTTTCTCTTTCTCTCTCTCTTTCTCTCTCTCTCTCTCTCTCTCCCCCCTCTCTCGTTTCAACCTCTCCTCCTCTCGAGGTATCTCTTTTTCTAGTTCCCAACCTCTTCCTTTTCGTTTGATTCCTCACCCAACGCTTCCTCTTACGTTGGTTTTTTCAATACAGATTATTATTTAAAAAACCACGAACACTTAAAATTGCACTTGTAAAAACCCTAGTTCATCGCCACTTTAAAAACTTAAGACCAGTAATTATGATTGCTTATACTAGCAAGGCTATTGATTTGGGTAGACCTACATGTCCAGTGTTCTCAGAGACCATGGAAATTGAACGAACTCGTCTTGGCACAGTTTTCTTCCCGCTCAGCTGGAGCCAACCCCTGAGGCCTTGAGCATGAGTTTAAACACCTGGCCTCTCTAGTTTTACCTTACTTTTGTATGTAAGTCTGTCTGTATGACTGTCTGTTTTTTCATTATATTCCTCTCTTTCCCGCGTCTCAATCCTCTCTCTCTTTCTCTCACTCTCACTCTATCTTCCTTTTTTCTCCTTTTCTCTCTCCCTCTCTGTCTATGTCTCTCTCTCTCTCTCTCTCTCTCTCTCTCTCTTTCTCTCTCTCTCTCTCTGTACTTCTGGCTGGCTGTCTTTCCCTATGTCACTCTCTTTGTCTCACTCTCACTCCCCCCCCCCTCTCTCTCTCACTATCTCTCTTTCCCTGTAATTTTTTAAAATCTCTTTCGATTCTTTTAAATCTCATTTTACTTCTTCGGTGTATCATTTTCACGTTCAACTCTATACCACCTTCTACCATCTACAACATGTACTCCCCCCCCCTCCCCTCTCCCTCTGGGGCATACCCACACATCATTCATTCATTTCGTGTTGTTATCTAATCAGTCCATATTTATATTACAAAATATCCTCACTTACGTAAAAACCGAGCCCCTAATTTGCCTCCACCCGTCTATACATAGCCACTAAAATATTTAGCTTATCCCATTGCGTAACTGCGCATACATCCCCTCCTCTTTTTTCCTTCACTTTTCCTGCTATGGCTCGAGTTGCACATGCTGAGACCAGCTACCTATTGTTCAATTTACTAATATGTACATCTATCAAATATTTAGGACTTCTTCTCGGATCACACCCACTTCTTCCAAACGCATCCTGTAAGGCGTTCTAGGTTTGGCCCGTTTTGGACGCACTAGTGACTTAGAAAATTATTGTGTAGAATTATTATATTATTTATGATGAAACTTACGCTGAAGTTCATGACTTCTTTATCTTGTGTTATGATTTTAGCATTTTTTTTACTTCTCAAATCATTTTACATAACGAAATGCATCCCTACAATTTGTCCAAATCTCTTAAAGACTGAGAGTCGATTTAATTTTTACGAAGCAATAACAAAACTTGTATGAAATTGACGCGAAATCCTTGAAACCTGATTGTGCTTCGTCTTTCTTGACAATCATTAATTGAAAGGTTAGCAAAGCAGGCATTTCGTTTTAATATGGCTTCGCAGGGAGAGGATAGTTTTTTTTCTTAATTAAATTGATACTGACACAATTCAAAAGTTGTTTTTGCCCATTCTTCTTCTCATGTTATTGATTATAGACACCATGTCGACAACATGTTGAATCTTTAGAAGACAGCCGATTTTAAGATACACGGTCAAAATTAATGTTTATTGTTTAGATTGTATGGTTCATTTTAGTTTTATAGTTATATTTTGTTTATACTTTGTCGAGTTATTAAACACCAACAAAAAAGAGGGGGATGGGAGAGAGAGAGAGAGAGAGAGAGAGAGAGAGAGAGAGAGAGAGAGAGAGAGAGAGAGAGAGAGAGAGAGAGAGAGAGAGAGAGAGAGAGAGAGAAAGAGAGAGAGAGGCAGAGAGAGAGACAGAGAGACAGAGACAGACAGAAAAAGAGACAGACAGAGAAAGACAGGGACAAAGAAAGAAATAGATAGATAAAGAGATAAAAAAGGATGTGGGAATAACGATAGACAGAAAAAGAGGCGGAGAAAAAGGAGCGAGGATATTAAGCAGAAATTAAAGTAGGAAGAGATGACAATGAGTCCATAGATAAGCTGATGAAATCCACAATTTCTTACTTTTACTATGCGATGAAAGTCTAGCCTAGCCTCCTGCTTAAAAATATCCCCGTAAACCTTACAATCAAACCACGATATTGCAATCCTATATCCTCGCAATTTTTAAACCCGTTTTCCCAGAAGGCATTTTCTAGGCAAAAATGATTTTTTTTACCATGCCATATGTCACCAGTATAAATTTAATGCTTTTGTATAATATTGATACGGGGCTAGGCTGTTAAACGTTCGAGCGCGCGTGCGGATTCTACTGTGGAAGTCACAGATTCAATCCACGATCGGGCAGCAGTGTCCCGTACTGCTCGGATCGGTGTCAGTATAATGTGGTCGGCTGAGTTAGAGGCCCTGGTACCACCACTCTGCCTCAGTCTGGCAGCAGGTAAAACCATTAAATATTAGTGTTGGGATACGTCCGGAACATAGCAAAGTTAATTAAGATGATCGCTAAGAAACCAAGAAACTAAAAGAAGCCAAACCTTACACTCACCGCTCTTTTTAAATTACAGAAATTCTAAAGTTTGTTTGCCAATATGTTTATTAATTTTGTCGATTTGTATCTGTGGCACATCCTAATTTTCCATTCCCATATTTACTTCTTGTCTGTGTATTTTATCTCATCTCTTGAACATACTCTACACTCAACTAGAAACAAATCTCCGGTAGTCAGGTTCGTTGTTTACTCTTTACTCTGATCCTCATTTGAAAAGAAATGCACCCGGAATGTTATGTAGAGGTACTAACTCACCCCACAGAAAAGCTAGGATAGGATCTCTAACTATTCCATCAGTGACAAATAAAGCGTGTGTCTTTAGCGACAAGATGTCTCGTTATCAGCAAGAGTAAACATTGCTCTAAGAATTACATTGATTTCAGTCAAAGCCTACGTACTTAGTATTACTTGGAATTTAACTTATTTAGAAAAATCCAGCCAATCAAACACATCGAAGAAAATGAAGAAAAAATTAGAAAAAGCGACAACTAAACTAACAAAAAAAAAACAACAACAACTAACAAACAAATAAGTAGCTTACACCTGAAATGTCAAATAATAAGCAGTTAAAAGAACCATAGAAAGTTCCATTTGGAAGTAATCTTGGGAACTTTCGTTTGTATCAATCCTAGGCATTGCGTTGAGTTACATTGTAAAAAAAAAAACTTAACAGATCGTAAATATTGGAACATTAAACTCAATGAAAGTACCTTTTCTTTTGCACTATCATTTTGTAGACGAAATTAAAAAAGAGGTTCAGAGAGAGCTTTCTCTAAAACAAAACTACTACAATTGCTTTCAATCTTGCAAGTGTCATTTCTATTATATATACTTCTCCTAATGGCACTCATATTATTATAACAGATTACATTCTTAAACTAACAGAGCACTTTTCGGAAACGCAAACTCGAGACTGCTATTTATATTTTTAATTATTGTTTGACGTTGTCGCAACAAGAACTAGTCCCGGAAAAGTCCCAGATGTCCCGCGTTGTAGTCCCGTCGCCATAATAGACACTTATAAGACAGCGGAAACGGGTTACTTTACTTAGCGTCCCACTTCAGCACTATATGGGTTATATTGTGGATGGATCTCAAGACTAACGTCTGAAAATCTTACGTGCTGCCACGCATAGACAGTGCGGGCATGCCATGACTCCTGTCTCTTTATACCAACACTGATCCAGATGGTAAGGGGCGAATTGGGCAAATCGGACAAATACATACCGTTGTGGGTTTCGAACCAGGGATTTTCCAATTAACAGATCAATCGAGAAGAGCGAGAGCAAGTTGACTGAAGAGGTAAAGCACTGTGCACCTATTCAAGAGGTCCCCTGTTCAACCTAACTATCGGCCAAATTTTTATATGGATGCCTACTGGTTGGGTTGTCGGTATAATGTGTCCGACTGGACTGAATCCGAATTCTCCCGCTCTATCTATTAAGTAGTAGCACGCAGAAATGTTAGACGTTAGTCTTGGTACCCGTCCGCGATATAGCCCTGTTACTATAATTGGTCGTTGGGAAACTAACCAACCAAGCAACCAACCAACGACATAGCTCCGCTCTCTCTGAATGAAGAGTCAACATAATTGTGTAAATGTAAAGGTTGTTGGTAAACACTGCACAGTTTGTGTTCAGAAGGTCGCCTTCTTAACTGCACAGAAAGCCGAAAATAGTTCTATCACGCTATGCGCGTCTCCATGTTCTCACCCTCATTCCACAGGCACAATGGTGTCAATTCAAACAAGAGAGACTGTGGGCATGTCTGTGCGATTTGAGCTTTATCTTCCAACTCGGGATCCCCAATGATAAGGTCTGATAAATGAAAATAAACAAGCAAAAATAATGTTTGTTCAGTGCTGGTTATCGTTGAGGTAGACATATAATGATGTACATGAAGGTTTTTATACACTAGTATATCACTCGCAAATGGTTCCTATGTTGTGTTTGTTGAGGTAACATGATCATGGCCACACTCAAAAACAAAACAACAAAACAACAATAACAACAACAAAAACACAAATGAAGAAACCAAAAAACTAAAAACAAACAAAAAATGCTTGGCTTTCATTGTGAAAAAATAACAATAAACAACACCAGCCTAAAAATAACATAAACAAAAAGGGACTGTATGTGGTATTAAAGAACTATGACCTATTAAACCGATATAATATTTGTGGGCTTTAGAATCACATTATCGCATTCTTTATTCATTTTTACTTCAAAATTAGCAAAGAAACGTAAAAAAAGAAAAAAAAAACACGAGAAAACGATCAAGTATTTCTCACATTATGAAAGCGTTAATGATTTTCAGCTACGTGGTAAAAAACAATGCTGACTGTTTCTTCTGTAAAATAATTATGAGACCCCTACACTCTTTCCATCATATAATCCATGCAAACTTGGTACGTTTACGTATAATACAAAGAACAAACCAAAGAGGCGTTTTGTGGGACAAAGATATCTATGACAGAATCGCGAGCCAGATCAGAAGTAATTTATACCGATTTTTAAACTATGTCACTACACTACATAATCTGACACAAGCGATAGAAACTTCGTCCATTCCAGAACGTTCTAGATTTTTCTTGTTAAAACAAGAACCGGTCGGGACATACGATCACAGGCTTGTGATAACAACGCCCGAGCTACAATGGTTTAACATGACTGTGGTGTATGAGAACAACACTAAACGCTTCTAGAATCAACAGGACAAATTGACTGACAAGAAATTATCAATGCCGACGACGTGGATTTTATAGGCGTAGATTAGCCCGATGTAGACGCAGTGCAAAGAACACATTACAACACACACAGACGGTTTGTGTTGGCAAAACAAAGAAGGCATCGCTGAGCAAAATACGAAGATTTTGGGAAGTCATAAAAAAGTTTGATTTGCTGATATCGGCGATAAAACAGATGTGAAAAGTAGAAAAAAATAATTATATCGCATGAGAAACGTCTGAATACGATACCTCCCAAAATAAAATTTATATTGTCGATCCTAAACTACAACAGTGGATTATGGGCACTGACTCTACAAATAAAACACATTTTATCGAAAACAATCATGAAAAGTCCTAAACATCCACAAACATCTACAAAATTTCTGCGCAGAAATAAAGCTGTAGAGCCAATAATGCCCTGCAACTTTATTTCTATGGCTTCGAATAAGTTTCAGTGGAAGACCAATAACAACATTCCAGTTATCACCAAAAAAAGACTTGAAATCCGTACCCAGGAAAAACTTGCTCTAAAACCAACAGAAGATCTATATCTTCCTTCACTAGCACAATTTAGAGATTGTTCACCATGCGAATTGCACAGATTGTTTGGGGCATCTTGATCTGATGACCACAATGCGAAAGGCTTCTATAGACACAATGTATCAAGTAGTTTTGGTTTATCCCTAGAGCTCTTTACTCTTTTGTCTTGTTTTTGTAAGATAAACATAAATTAGATAAGTTTATGTGTTTTAATCGCTTTTTAATTTAAAACCTTTCCTTTAAAAAATTAGTTGGTTTTATTAAATTTATGATGGATACCTTGTCTTACTGATTTAATAGCCTTTCGCATCGTTCTGTGTCTAAAATGGACCTTCACCCAGGTTCGAAAGAACACTGATAAAAGAGAAGACATCCGGACAGCACCTTCTATAGGTTTTTTATATTGACAAAAAAGACATTATGTATCTACATAAATAAATTTATTATGTAACGGTACGCGGTAATCCCGATTACTATAGGAAAAAAAAGAACAATGCCTGAGCAAAACTCTGAGCAAAAAAAAAAAAAAAAAAAAAAAAAAAAAAGCCTTTCGCATCGTGTTCATCAGATCAAGGTGCCCCTGCTTATCAGTCCGTAGCATCACTGACTGAGCTTCGGCTCTAACAAATGCACTGGCGATAGTATGAACAGTCCTGATGATGTTGGCTGCTTAAAGTCTTAAAAGGACTAATGCTATTTTTTTTTTCAAAATTCTATTTTATTGCGTTTCATATCTTGACTAATGCAGAATATTAGAGAAGTGGATTCCAGATGAAGTTAGTTCGTTTCAAGCGAAAAATGAAGACTCGAGACTAAACATTTCTAAGGTGAATTATTTGAGTCAGGAAAGGAAATAAAAACTGGCCTTTTTCACAACTAAATTTCGTTGGTGACATTGCAAGATTCTTTTTCTCTGTTTAACCACATGCGTTCCTTAGCTAATTTTCCAATATGACAGGATGAAAGGCTTACATCATAGGCAGGAAATGAAATTTTTTTTATGAGATGACAGTCTAGTTCTGAGCACAAACAAAAACCTTGTTCGATAATTCGTTTTTACCCATACACGTTTTTGGATTAACGTTTTTAAAACTACGTGGTTACGTGATTCAAATGCATGACTCTTTTATAATGATAAAATGATCTTCTTATATTTGTCTTTATATATCCTCCTCTTATTTTGTCTCTGTCTATGTCTCTTTCTGTATCACTTCCCACCTCCCTCTCTGTTTATCTATGTTTATCTCCCTGTCTCTTTGCCTCTGTCTTTTTATTCCTTGCTGATTGTTAATCATTTCGTCTGCGTTTCTGCCTGTTCCCGTGTTTCCGATTTTATCTCCCTCAGTCTCTCCTTCTCTCTGTCTCTCTCTCTCTCTCTCTCTCTCTCTCTCTCTCTCTCTCTCTCGTGTCTCTCTCAGTGCAAATAGCTCCCTGTAATAATACAATGGAGAAAGAGCGTTAAACAGTCACCTTGCTCTAGTAAACATAGGAAGAAAGGACGGACGTTTCAAGTTAGCGCAACAAAGATAAAAATATGCAGACAAATTCCACTTTCACAGGCCTGCAACGAGCAACATAATAATGCTCATCTTCAAAAGACTTTGAATAAAAAAGAACTTGAACATGGTTTATCATAGATTCGTCTAGTTACATTGGGCAAAGATTTGCCAGCGGCTGTTGGCTGCTTGCTCACTAATAAAATTATTATTCTCTAGTATAAGTAGGTGTTATGTTTTAAAAAAAATGAAACAAGTCAGTCTGCGCTTTGATAGAATAACGCCAGTTACAATTAAAAGCTCTTTTAGCTGTAATGTAAAATGATTTATATTTATTTACACTTTGATCAAAATGGCGAGTATAGTCAGTAATCATGCTAGGTCTAGTTTGAGATCAACAAATTGTAAGACAAATAGACAAAGAAAAATCCAGCCTGGTGAAATGGATGGGGATCGAACCCGCACCTACTACTCGGCATCCATTTGTTTCGCCAATGCGAAGACCAGGGTGCTTAACCAATCTATCATCAGTTTCCGCAAAAAGCACTAATTAATCTATAACAAACCAACCAAAACGTCACTAAGTATCGTCACAACAAAGCGTACTGTCAGAAAATCTGTTGTAATCAGCGGTTTATTTATGGATGCGTGATCATTCATACATCAGTGCAATATGTGTCACGGACGAATGGCTCTATTGATTTTTCTTTACATCCAGAGGCATTCCAGGACAGCAGAGACTGTAATCATATTGATGAAAAATATCTGTTTCCCCCGATGCTGTTAACAAGGTTTCATTAGGTCTCAACGGGTCGATGGCTACCTAATCATACGTTCCGAAAGGAGCTTCGAAACATATGGTGGAAATAATGAACAGTTCTGGGAAAAAACATTTGGCAAGCAAGATTATTAATTTGTAGTCTGTAATTTTTTTTAATGGAAGAAAGAGTTAGACATTACGTTGAGATCTGTTGCACACGAAATATTAGGACGGAGTAGCATGAGGTAAGTTCAATTTTATCTAACCCAAAAGTATGGCTATAACCTTAAAAACAACAAAAAAAAAACAAGCAACAACAAAGACAACACCAAAACAACAACAACGACAAAAGAAACAAAAGTTAAAAGTAAAAAAAAGAGAATTAATGAAATGCAATACTTAGAACAAACAATACAAATGTATAACCAAAAACAGATAAAAGATAAAGGAAAGCCCAATAGAAACTGCGATAGTCACAAAAAACTGAAGCCCATTTGACTTTATTATACTACAGCGGAAAAAACAACAATGGCAAATAGTGAGTTTAATATTATGCATATGCCAAGTTTACCGTCTTAGCCTCAGAGATGATTATTATCAGGGTACAAACACGGTATTAGGACACAAAATAAATCGAGTTGGAATAATGAAGTATCACGAATTCGTCATAATTATACTCTTCCAATATTTACAATCTTGCGTGGCCAAATATATTTGAAAAGGGATAGGCATGAACTTTAAATAAGTGCTAGCAAGAACAAGAAATGCCTCATTGGAAAAAGTCATTTCAATATACATTGATCTCTATTTTAAAATTCATAACCTAGAAAAAAAGCTGGTACCAGGGTTTCAATACAGATGACAGTTGCATTAATTGGAGTGCTCGTTTTAGGTGAAAACATTTACAAACGCTGTTTTTTTTTTCCTTTTTGCAAATGACGAAATCCTCCACCGTCAATCAAGATTCATACCTTCTAGACAATTGAGTTATTTTTCTTCAAACATAAAGTATTTTTTATAAAAATTAATGTCTTAGAGGTCTAAAAATACGCAAAGATAATTTCAATTATTTTTGGAAAAAAAAAAATGTGTTGTTTACCTGCTTACAGACGAACACGGAGACATTCGACAATCTTAATTTAAAAAACAAAACAAAACAACAAACTCAGAACTTGAAAGTTTGTGTGTTTGATTTTTCTCTCAATGGGTTACGCAGGTGTCTTTTTTCTACCAAAAACTCGACTTTAACTGGTCCCACCCTCAATAACCCAATATTATGCTATAGGCGATACAATTATTGCCTGAAGTACTACTTAATATTTCCTAACATTTCTTTTGATTTCTCTGAACTTCTCAAAGAACCCGCGTATTTATCACCCTGATCCTTCATACAATTTACCTTGGCCTATTTTATTGCATCCCAAGCACTCCAGAATAATTTAGCCTTTTTACAAACGTAACATTCTCTTCGTGAAGCGCATTATATCCCATGTTTCTCAGGGAATAACTCTTTTAAAGATTTTTTCTGACCTTTCTGACAAAAAATGCAATCGGTTGTTTGGTGTCACTGTGTCTTCGGTCCTTCAGCCTATCTCTGTCTTTGTCTTTCTCTCTTTGTAACTGTCCCTGTATTATTTGGTTTCTGTCTGTCAGTTTGTTTGTCTTTCTGTTTGTCTGCGTGTCTCTGTCTCTCTTTCTCCCTCTCTCCCTCCCTCTCTCTCTCTCTCTCTCTCTCTCTCTCTCTCTCTCTTTCTCTCCCTCTCTCTCTCTCTCCTATTGCTATTTGGAAGATCATGCGCATTTTCAGGAAAACCAACATTTTTTTTGCAACCTTGAAGAAAACAAAATGCAACCATCTCTTCAGGTAAAGGCTAGACTAGCCTTTAAACACGAGGTAATGTAAATGTCAGAAAATGTCCCCTAACCTCGGAGAAAGCTCAGATCAAAGAGAAGTAACCACTCCAAGATTAGATGACAAGCGCGCTTTTAGTGTGATTGAGTACACGACAAGCGATCGGATATTTTGCAATACCATCTGTTGTTTCTGGTTTCTGGCACTAAAGATTTGTGTCAACAGAAGCTCTAACCAATTAGTTGGCTCATACAGCGTTATATGAGGACATTAAATAGAGGTTAATCATGTTGATATTATTCGAAGTAGAAATTAGCGAAGTATGACATAAATGGCATGGCACTTTTAAACGGAAACTGCAACCATAAACTTTTAGTACATCGCGTCTCTTGGAGCAATGATGGCATTTCCCTCCCTTTGATAAAATGCTAATTGTCGCGCATCCGGATCAAATAATAATTGATTACGAGTATTTAAGATAAGATAAGATAAGAGAAGTGAAGAGAAGATACGATAAGCCTTTACTATTTCATGGGGAAATTTTCCTTGGTAATACAATAACACATTTGATTCAATATCAGAACACCAGTTGTACACGTGAGAAATAAATAGTAGAAATAAAGATTTTGCAATCACGTATAACACTGTTGAAATTATAAATTGTCAAAAATACATAAATATTATTTGGAAATACATATGTCTTTACGCATAAACAAGCATACACATACCCCTACAAAACAGATATATGCTGATTTCCGATATGAAACAACCATAAGAGAACTGAGACTAATCAGCTGACTGTTCTTTTTTACCAACATCAGCAGTAATGTTTACCAGTAAAGAATTGTTGTTGCTCACACAACACCTTCCCCCCCCCCTCCCCGTGACTAAACTAATTCATTCACTAATACCAATTAACCTCACTTTCGATCGTAGAATATTAAAAAAGCGACCCCCCCAAAAAAACAACAACAAAAAACAACCAAACAAACAAACAACAACAAAAAAAAACAAAAAAAAAAAACAAAAACAAAAAACAAAAACAAACAAAAAACAAAAACAACAAAGAACAAACAAACAAACAAAAAACAACAACAAATAAAAAAAACAATCCCAAAACACACAGTATTATTAAATGATAAAGAAAAAAAAATGCCACGGAGTCATAGAAAAAGAAGGGAGAAACGTGTTCGTAATATTGAGGAAAACATAATACAAATAAAGAAAATCAAAGAAAATGAAACAAAAAGACAAACAGAAAAGAAGAAAAAGAATCAGAAAAAAATAAAAATGAAAAGGACAATCCGTTCAAGTCAGACCACCATATGTCTGAGACTAACTTTGAAGAAATTTAACTATTTTTGTTTTCGTTTGTTATCTACTTAAGTTTAAAAAAAGAACAATAAATAAAAAAATAATATACCAAAAGATAAAGTTAATGGAAGTCGCATGTTGTTTACACAGACATCAGTCTCTCCTTTCACATTCGTTACACAGAATAATTATACCATCGTCTCTTGCTAACTTCAATAATTGGGTCTAATGATAAACCAAGAAGTCCAAGGCAATCATTAAAGACGAAATTTGTTGACGGTTGAACAACGGTCGGTGTGCTCGTTAGCTTATCGTGCATTCGGATCCGCCAACTCGAATAAGAAATAAAGAGTGCACATTTAGATGAAAAAAATAAAGTTAACAGCAAATAGGTGGAAGAAAATGAGCTTCATACGCTTTTTCGGGATAAACTTAGACGCTCTGTGCACCAGCTCATGAAATGATGCCAATGTTCGTTTTATCTAGACTCTAGGCCAGGCCTAGATCGATAAGGAAGTTGTTTAGCTAAGGGATAAAACGGAACATTTTTTTCTTGTTTATTTCTTTGAAGTTGCTGTAATTACATCTAGTTTTTTTAGAACAACTTTTACGAAAGGAGGAATGACATACAAACAAAAAAAAAACAAAACAAAAACAAAAACAACAACAGCCACCACTATTGAAACGTTTATAACATAAAACAATAACGAATAATTATTTATAGAAAGTTAAGTACACAGATAGTGAGATAGTATTTAAACGGGTAGAAAAAATAGATAATATACTAAAAAAAGAGAAAGAAAAGAGGGTAGAAGGGGTTTTTAGAAACAGGTAAATATAAAGAGAAGAAATAAATGATAGATGCAATGGAAGTTTGGTTTGTTGGTGCATGATTTCTTAACACATATCTCCGGCTACCAAGCTCTATATTACGGACGGTAAAATTTAAGGGATAGATGTATAGCGAGCGGAAAAAAATAGGTCAACAGGCAGATAGGAACAGAAATAGATATCATTCTGCCGTGAAAGATTTGCTATTTAGAATTTCTTTGCCACATGATTGGGCACTCGTTCTGTCTCGTATAATCTGGATTATCCGAAAAAAAGAACTATTTCATTCTGATTTCAACTGTAGGGAATGTAGTTTCACCAAAGTAATGTCAACTTTATTCGAAGACACGAGTTTGTTTAATTTCGCCCCCTTCTGATTGGGTCGGTGTCATTATAATGTGCCTGGCTCTGACTGGCTGACTGTAGTCATTATATCCCACACTGTCTCTGTGTATTAGTCTTGGGACCCATCCACAATGTATCCTACACAATGCTAACGTTGAACACTAAGCCACAAACACAGGAAGACATGAATCATGCTCAAAGACCAGAGACTAAATAGTGTCATTTTGTAGGTTTCCCGCTTTGATTTCTCTTTTTAAGGCTAGCCTTGTCCGAGGCTTATAGAAATAACAGGCAGAGTCACCGAAAAAAAAAATGTGCAATCAGTTGAGATAATAATGTTTATATCGATGGTGTTAATTTTATCTAGAAGTAGGGTGGTTGCTTCCTGGAATGCGTAGAGCTTTTCGTGGAAATTGGATGCCAGTTTGCCTGCAGGAAAAGAATGTTTTTCAGATGATCCATCTGGATATTTTATTACAATTCCTGAGCCTCCATTTCTGGTTGCATTTTCAGCCGAACCATCAGTGTAGACATGGTACCAGGTTTCAGAGGGATAATTCTCCTGTATATACTCCAGAGCTTTGGATTTTAGGATAGAATCTGCTTCCAGGTGTTTTTGGACCCCTGGAATTCCTGCGATAATTTTGCATATTTAGGGGTAGAAATTATACGATCTATTTGGATTTAGGAGCTCAATTTTCTATGCTTTTTGTGCATGACTATCTCACTTTGCCGTTCTCTTAAAACTAGACCTTTTGATGCGATATGAGTTATGTTCTGATAGTTTAGTGTGCACTGGATGGCGCTGCAAACATTTATATTCAATTCTTCCCTCCCATTTCTCCTTTAGATTGTGCATACTAGTACGACTTTCCATGTCCTCAATTGGTGTAGACTTAATGCCTTCACTGATTATTATGAAGCCTGCATTTTAAACTTTATCGAGCTTTTCAAGTTGCGATAATGATGCTGTGACAAATGTTGAAGTGTTATGCTCTAGAACAGGTGGAACACAGCATGTAGGCTATAGATCTGCCTTGTATGTTTGCGTACCATTCAGACCGGTCAAGAGATATGCACCACTCCGAAGTACAAGGTTTTTTGAGCTTATGCAATTCATAACACTCATAATATTTTATAATTAATGTTGGTTTGTGTCTTATTGAATTCACTATTATAAAAAAACTCTACGAAACTTTTGAAAAATATAAAATACAATAAAGAATAAATTTATATTTCACTAAAAGCACTGTTATTGCAGATACGTCGATAGAAATGAAAAGCAAAGCTGCAAGACATAGAATATTTGATAATTTATAAAATTTAGTTCACATCTTTTCGGATAAAATGTTTTATAGTTATGTTTACCCGAATAAATCGCTCCCACTTTAACTGTCACTGAGTGAATCAAAATAACCAAGTACTGTACGTGTTGCATTATGGTTTTTGAAAGAAAAACGATTTAGCCCCATCGATATGCCAGACAAATGTCAGAACGATTCATATCAGACGATGCCATACTTTAGATGGAAAAATCTTCAGGGCAATACCATTGTAACTGACGTGCCATTCAGCACTTTGGAACATATTTAAACCATCTAAAAGAAAACCTTAACTATGTGTATTATAAAATTTATAGGTAGTTCTTTACAATGTGAAGAAAGCTAAGAAAATGTACCCCCCCCCCCACACACACACACTTTTCTTCACACATACACACACACACAAATAAATTTAACTGACTTGATTGTTTTAAGATAATGTAATGTTAAGAACAAACATTTTAACACAGTGATAAACATTCTTTCACCTTCTACCTTTTAAAAAGAAAAATCAATATTTTATACGTAACTGACTGTCATCAAGCGTTACTAAGGTGGTTCGTGTGAATTAGAAGCAAACATGGTTCTATTTTGGGCGCGTGTGTCATAATCATAATAATCATTATATAAAAAAGGTTACTAACTTTACGCTGTAAAACAGTCTTGTCATGTAACTTTAATATAGGATATTTTATTGCAATGGAGTATACATATACAACGCATTTGAAAGAAAAAAAGCCTGACAGTGTTCGATTTTCCATAGAAAACAATTTAGATAAGATAATTGTACAATGCAGCGCAGCCAATAACAACCAAATGTCAGCGCACAATAAAAATAACAAGAGATTTGATTATTTTCTATGAGTGATGTTTTTCTTCTTCTAGATTTCCCATCAATGAATTTCATAACTATTTTTCGTAAGGAAAAAGTCGCGACCGCTTATAACTCGTCGTGCATCTTATTATTTTCACATTATAAGACTAGTCGGAGGCTTAGCACAATGTTGTAGTTACGACCTTATATTATGTAACATTAGAAGGTACTGAGCAGTATAAGTCTGAGCCTGCATCAGCTGCTGTAGAAAATGTTTAACTTCTGTGATTTTGTTACACAACCCGCGTGGAGATTGTTATTTATAGGCCGTACTTTAACATGCTCCTTTGAATCTTAATAATTACTTTTGTAGGGACAATATTCCATGTTCTTCTGTAAAAGACTTTTTGCTTTGTTTTAACACTTCCATAAAATATTTCAAATAAAATTATGTCAATTCAGAACAAAACAACTAGTTGATTTTATGCGGACGAACAGTTCTAAATAATAAAACAGAATATTCTAAAAATGTACTTATGATGACTAATTTTCCGTCGATGGAACGGAGCTTATTAAAATTATCATGACACTACTCAACTCGATTCAAATATAAAAGAAGCACCACCTCAATACTGCCAATAGTTGATTGACAAATCGGTCGTCAACAAAATAGTTAATAACAACCGCAGTAGGCATACATTGTTAACAGTTTCAATTGAGAAACGTGCTGGGTCTCACCGGATATAATCCAGTGAATACATACACAATGGAAGTCGTATTGTACAATTAATTCAATTCGGGGAAACCGGCATAAATCCATCAACTCACCTTGTTACATTGTAATCAAGACCATGCTGTGTTATCTATTTTCTGAATTCAATGTAATATAACAGAGGGTGAACTATATTGTCTGTGGTAATACTGTATGTGGTGTTGATTGTTTAGTTTATCACAACACGGCAAGCTAATAGTGCAAATTAATTTTAAATACACGAACTTTTGCATCAATAGCGCACAGTGCGCAGCGCAGAATACGAGATGCACCGACTTCATAGATGCGGGGCCCTAAAAATGGACATTTGAAATTAAGCTTTCTGAGTTTCGAAGTCCATAGTTAGCTGGTTGACAGAAGGAAAATTCCCCCTCCACGCATCCCCATCACGCAAAAATAAAAACCCCTATGGACACACCTAGGGTGATATAAACCGAGACATCGTAAAGTCTAACCTAGATTGAGCCCTAGACCTTACTATCATACGCTGAGGTGGGTGAGCAGTAGTGTCGTGTGTGGCTCACTCCCGCATGGTACGTGTTGTAGATGATGAGCGCACACACACACATGACACAACCCCAGTTAATAAATCAGCAAAACCTTTGTCTGCTTCGTATTGATCGAACTTTGTAAATGATCATTATTATTACAACGCCAAAAACTTACCCTTAGTCGCTATTCTAAACTTATAGCACCATTGAAGG